>PVJX010009831.1:0-19483 GCA_004027295.1 Dolichotis patagonum
AGAAAAAGAAAAAAAAAACAAAAATCACACAATAAAACTGAAAAGAGGGAAATTACTACTGACCACATGGAAATTCAAAAGATCATGAATGCCTAATCTGAAAATCTCTACTCACCAAGAGTGGAAAACACAGAGGAAATGGACAGATTTCTAGAAACACATAAATTGCCAAAGCTCAACCAAGAAGATATAGCAATTTTAAATAACCAATTATCAGGTATTGAAATTGAAAATGTAATTAAAAATTTACCAAAAAAGAAAAGCCCAGGTCCTGTTGGATTCACAGCTGAATTCTACAAGAAATTTAGAGAGGATTGGATGCCAACACTCCTTAAACTCTTCAAAGAAATTAAAAAGAAAGCAATCCTCCCTAATCATTCCTGGAGGAAAGTATTACTCTGATACCAAAACCAGAGAAAGACCCAACCAAAAAAGAGAACTATAGACCAATCTCACTAATGAACATTGATGCAAAGATTCTCAATACAATACTGGCAAATAGAATGCAGCAAAACATCAAGATTATACATCTTGATAATTGGGGTTCATTCTAGGAGTACAAGGATGGTTTAACATATACAAATCAATAAATGTGATACACCACATCAACAGAGCCAAAAACAAAAACCACATGGTCATCTCAATAGATGCAGAAAAAGCTTTCGATCAAGTTCAACATATGTACATGATAAAAGTCCTTCAGAAACTCAGAATACACGGGGTCTACCTCAAACTTATAAAGGCCATCTATGATAAACCAACAGCCAATATTATAATAAATGAACAAAAACTGAAAGCTTTCAGTTTAAAATCAGGAACAAGACAAGGACGTCCACTATCACCACTCATTTTAAATAAGTTCTGGAAACACTAACCAGGTTAATCAGAAAAGAGTGAGAAATAAAAGGAATAAAGATATGAAAGGAAGAAGTTAAATTATCACTATTTGCAGATGACATGATACTCTGTATAGAAGACCCTAAAAACTCCATTAAAAGACTACTGCACGTAATAAACAAATTCAGCAATGTAGTTGGCTACAAAGTCCATGCTCGAAAATCAATAGTATTCCTGTACACAAACAAGAAACTCACTGAGAGAGAAATAATGGAAATATAACCCTTCACAATAACGTCTATAAAAATGAAATACTTAGGAATCAACCTAAATAAGAACATAAAAGATCTATATGCTGAAAATTATACTGACTTGAAACTGTACTACCAAGCAACAGTGATAAAATCAGCATGGTACTGGCAAAAAAATAGACCTGAGGATCAATGGAACAGATTAGAAGATGCAAGTATAAGTAAAAAGACAGTCAGCTACCTGAAATTTGACAAAGGGGATAAATATTTTCAGTGGAAGGATAGCCTCTTTAGTAAATGGTGTTGGAACAATTGGCTGTCCACATGCAGAAGACTGAACCTAGATCCATGCCTATCACCATGCATAAAACTAAAGTCTAAATGGATCAAATACCTAAACATTAACACAGAAACACTAAATCTACTGAAACACAATGTAGGTAGAAGTCTTAGAGACATAGGGCTAGGCAGAGAATTCATAAACAAAAAGCAAACTGCATGGGAAATGCTTGAGAATCAACAACTGGGATCTCATATTATTGAAAAGTTTCTGCACTTCAAAAGAAATAACCATCAGAGTGAAAAGAAAACCCACAGAATGGGAAAGAATTTAGCAGAAACCCCTCAGTCATAGGACTTATATAAAGAACATATAAAGAATTGAAAAACATCAACCCCCCCCCCCAAATTCAAAGACCGTCTCCAAAAATTGGCAGCTGAGATGAACACACAGTTCTCAGGTGAAGATATACAAATGGTAAATAAATACCTGAAGAAATGTTCACCATCACTGGTCATTCAAGAAATACAAATTAAAACAACATTGAGATATCATCTCACTCCGGGAAGAATAGCTACCATAAAGAAATCAACTGATAACAAATGTTGGCAAGGCTGTGGGAGGGAAAAACAACACTACTCCACTGTTGGTGTAAGTGTAGACTGGTGCAACCACTATGGTAATCAGTATGGAGAATTCTCAGAAGACTAGGATTGAAAGTTCCATTCAACCCAGCTATTCCCCTCCTGGGTATTTTCCCAGAAAAACTGAGAAGGTCATGTCACAGTGATATATGTGCCCCCATGTTTACAGCAGCACAATTTGTAACAGCTAAATCTTGGAAACAACCAAGATGCCCATCAACTGCAGAGTGGATGAAAATGATGTGGTATTTTTACACAATTGAATATTACTCAGCTATGAAGAAGGATGATCTTGAGGCTTTCATAGATAAATGGAGACAACTTGAGATTATCCTCATTAGTGAAATAAATAAAATCACATTTATAAATATCACATTGTGTCTCTGTTGTAAAAAATAATAAAAACTGTAGGAGTAATAAAACCCAAAATGTGTAATTGGTACTGTGAAAAAGAGAGGAAAAGAAAGTGCTCTAAAGGATATAACCGCATGTATGTTTAAGTGTGTAAGATAGAAGACCATATTACTGTTTTTGTTAGACCACAGAGCAAAACTGTTAACACTCTCACTGTTTGAATGTCTACTTTGTATATTTTAATTTTGTAACTTGAACAACTATTTCCAAGATGACAGAATGTAATTTATCAAGTAGTGATTTCTTAGTGTCTTTTGTTATTTTGTTTTTTCTTGGAATTCTGTACTCTTGCTACCCTTTTTCTTGTTTTGTTTTGTTTTCTCTTTAAATAAAATTTTAAAAAATACAATTAGCATACCTTATAGAACTAAAGAATTGCTAAAATTCTTTTAGAACCAGAGGAGACATAAAATAGCAAAGGGAATTCTGGACAACAAAGCAAGGCAGGAAGTATCACAACTTCAGACTTGAAATTATACTACAAAGTTGCTGTGATAAATTCCACATGGTACTGGCAAAAAAAGACTTGAGGATCAGTAGAACAGGTTAAAATATGAAGACACAATTATAAACACAATCAAAGAGGTTAAATTTTACAAAGGGGCCAAACATTTTCACTGGAAAAATGATAGTTTCTATAATAAATGTTGCTGGAAAAACTGACTTTCCACATGCCAAAGACTAAAACTGGACCCAAGTCCATTGCCATGCCCTAAAGTAAAGATAGTTCAAAGATATAAATATTAAAACAGAAATACTAAATCTGTGAGAAGAGATCTTGAAGACATAGGTGTAGGCAGAGAGTTCACAAACAAAGCCCAGACTGTGAGGCAAATATTTCAAAGAGACAACATCTGTGATCTCATCTTATTAAAAAGCTTTTTCTCATAAAATAAATCACAAATAGAGTGAAAAACATTGCACAGAGTGGGAAAAATTTTTACCAATTGTTCCTCAAAAAATAAGTTTTATTTAGAACAGATAATGTATTGAAAATAATCAGCAACCCCAAATTCAAAGATCCAACTCAAAAATGGGCATCTGATATAAATACACACTTCTCAGAGGAAGAAGTGCTAACTAAAACTAAATGTATGAAAAACACTCAACATCATTGGTCATTTGAGAGATGCTAATTAAGACCTCACTGAGATTCCAACTCACTCCAGAAGAATGACTATCATCAAGACATCAACCAACAACAAATGCTGAAGAGCCTGTGGGGAAAAAGGAACTCTTCTCCACTTTTTGTTAGAGTGCAGACTGGTGCAACTACTGGGAAAATCTGTATGAACATGCCTCAAAAATCTAGGATTAGAGGTAAAAGTTGACCCAGCTATTGTCCTTCTAGAAAAATTAAAAACATACCACAGCAATATATGTGCACCAATATTTATGGCAACAAACTTGGTAATAGCTAAATCTTGGAAACAACCCAAATGTCCATCAGTTGAGGAATGGATAAAGAAGATGTGGCTTTTTTTTTACACAATGGAGTATTTCTCAGCCATAAAGAAGGATAAACTGGAGACATTTTAAGTAAATGGATTAAACTTGAGACCATACTCATAAGTGAAATAAATCAGAATCACATGTGTAAATGTCATAGTCTCACTAGTGTGAGAAACTCAAAGTGTAAGTAAAGTGTAAAATATGCAGTAGATATTGTAAAATAGGAAGAAATTTTTTAAAAGGAAAATGGAACAAGGATGGGGAAAATGGGAAACAGAAAAGAAAAAAGTGCAAGTTTGTTGTATTACTAGCATCTCTTAGCACATTGAAATGGAAGATTTGTGCTAATATTGATTGGTGTTGTAGTCAGGGGTTGTGCAGAGAACAATTAGAATCAGGACGTGGAGTTTATATTACTTTTATGATGGTTACCCAGAGTTAACACAAGAAAATGCAGGAAATCTACCCACAAAACTAAAGACAGAGAATATTTAACCAAGGGCCTGAATCCCACACCAATGTCCCATATGAGTCCAGATGAAGACCCAGAGCTTATGACAATGCCTCCCACAGGTCCAACTGGAGGTCTAGAACTCACAAGAAGGACTCACGCCAGTCTCTTTTATGGGTCTGTGCTGGGAAGGCCCAAAGGTCAGCAGTGAAAACTAGGAAGTCTATGCCAGCAGGGTGAAGGAGCTGTGCTGGTAGGTCGAGGGTTCTATGCTAGTGCCAAGAAGTCACACTCAACAAAGACCAGGGCTGTCCTGAAAAGTACCACAGCCATCCTCAGTAATATGGAGGCCCCGAGCTCCTCCAACAACAAGCACAGTTAAGTATATGCCAGGAAGCCAGTGTGATGAGTTCATCCTGGAGACCAAGTGACACATGTCTTCCTCCCCGGAGCCAGGAACCAATGCTCTATGTGAAGACCAGAGCTTCTCAAGGAGAACCAATGGCTCAAACAGCAACACATACAAGAACCCACAGTGCCTCAATGCACTAATGCCTAGCTTCTCCTTCTCCGCTTCTCAGTTTATGCTGGCAACTTTCCTCAGGTGAAACATCTATGCTCAGCAGCCTCATGATTTAATTCGGCTGGCATTTGTTGACCACCAGTTTTTAATCCATAACAATTGGAAAAGTTTTTATGCGCATATTTTGTACTCTGAGTAACTTCTTCAAAGATAACAATATGTGCTAATATTGCTTTATCAGTTATTCACACCTATATCTTGTAATCTCAACAACTACTTTGAAGATAATCATACACAATATACTAACCATTGTTAATTTCCTGTGATCTTGTTTTGAAATTCCTTATTTTTTTTTCTATTTAGATCTTCTCTAAATTTACTGTAGAATATAGCAGTGAATATATCAGGGCATGGGATTTTATTTTTTGGTGGGTTTTAAGTTACACTTTCAATTTCATTTATTGCTTTTGGTTTATTTAGGATTTTTATATAATTATGATTCATCTTTGGTCATTCATATGTATCTAAGAATCTATTCATTTCTCCTGTATTTTTCATCTTATTGGGAAACAAGTTCTCAAAATCGGTATGGATGCTCTTCTGGATTTCTGCAGTATCCACTGTATCTGCAGTATCCACAGTATCCTTTTCATTCCTAAATCCATGGAATTGAGTCTTCTTCACTTTTTTTTGATAAATTTGGATAAAGGTTTATTGGATTTATTTATTATTTCTGAGAACCAACTATTTGATTCAATGATTCTTTGTATTCTTTGCATTAATTTCTGCTGTAATCTTTATAATTTCCTCCCTTGTATAAAATTTGGGCTTGACCTGCTGTTTTTTGAACTTTGAAGTTCACTATTCAGTTATTTATATGTGCTTGCTCTGTTTTCCTGATATGGGTACTTACTGCTATGAATTTCCCTCTTAGAATTATTTTCATTGTGCCCCCATAAGTTCTGGTGTGTTTTATTGTCATTATCATTTAATTGTAGAAACTAACTAATGTCTTCTTTAATTTCATCTGTGGCCCATTGTTTATTCAGAAGAGTGTTATTTGATTTCCATGTATTTATGAAGTTTTGGGGGTTTCTTTTGCCATTGATTTTCAATTTCATTGCACTATTGTCTAATAATATGTATTGGATAATTTCAGGTCTTTTCCATTTACTTAAGCATGTGCTAGCAACTAGCATATATCCTGTTTTGGAGAACATCTTGTGTACCACTGTAAAGAATGTATATTCTGATGTTATGTGGTGAAACAATATGTAGATATCTACTGTTAAGTTCTAGTATTACACTGTTGATTTTTTTGTGTAGTTGATCTGTCTTTTTGTGACAGTGGGGTTTTAAGGATCCCCAATGCAAATGTATTACAGTTTATTTGATTTTTCCTGTCCATTAATGATTATTGTACATAGTTGGGTACACTGGTATTTGTTTCATGCATCTTTATGATTGTAATGTCTTCCTCTTGGATTGTCCCCTTAAAGGATATAATGAGCTTTCTTATCTCTCTTTATCAGTTTCAGCTTGAAATCCACTTTGTCTACAAATAGAATTGCTGGCCCTGCTTTTTTCAGGGTTCTTGTTGCATGAAGTATTATTTTCCACCCTTTGACTTTCAGGCTATGAATTTCTTTTTGAATTAAATGTGTTTCTTGCATGCAGAATATAGTTGGATCTTGCTTCATGATCCATTCTGCCAGTTTGTGCCTTTTGATTGGTGACCTTAGAATATTAACATTGGTGGTTATAACTGACATGTATTGATTTTCCTTGTCATGCTAATTTTCTATTGTTGGATCCCCCTTTAACCTCCTGTTTAATTCTCTGCTTTACTGGTGAATTCTTTATTTGGGGTGGGGTGTGCATGAAGTTGTAGTCCTTATTATCTCTTTCTAGAATGTCCTCCAAAATATTTTGGAGTGCTGATTTAATGGTCATAAATTTTTCAGCTGTTTTATATCATGGAAAAAATCTTATTTCACTGCCAGTTTTGAAAATATAGTTTTGCAGTGTGCATCAATTTGGGTGGCAAGTTGTTTTCCTTTAGAGTTTGAAATAATTCACTCCAAGCTCTCCTTGATTTGAGTGTTTGTGCTGAGAAGTCAGCTGTGATTCTAATGGGTTTTCCTCTATAGGTGATTTGTTTCTTTTTACTAATAGCTTTTAATATTCTATGCTTGTGTGGGAATTTCTGGAATCTTTACTGTAATATGCTTTACTGGAGATTCTTTTTGATCATGGCTTACTGCAGTTCTGCATGCCTCACTTATCTGTATATAAAATTATTTTTCCCCACCAGGGAAGTTTTCTACTATGATTTCTCTGAACAGCTTTTTTTTTAAAAAAAATTGAGCTATCTTCTGATTTTCATTGACTCTAATTAATCTTAAATTATTCATCTTTGCATCTTCTAGCAGCAAATGGACTGATTCATCATGGTGCCTTGCTATTTTTAAGAAACTTTTCTTTTCATGATTGCTAACTGCAAACCTGCCTTCTTTATCTGAGATTCTGTGCTCATATTGTTTCATTCTGTTGCGGATACTTTCAGTCGAATTTTTATTCTCCTATATCTCCGCATGAATCTGTCTTATGTATTCCATTTATTTCCTATGCTGAGCATTCAATGCTTCTATAATTTACTTAAGTTCTTTTATATTTTTTTACCTGTATCTTTTCTGGAGTGACTTAGAATGGTTTTCATTGATGATTTGATATCTGTTGTTACCTGAGAAATTATTTCTGAATTGTTTTTTTTTAGAGCCTCATTTAATTGCCTTGTTGCTACCACTTCAGAGGAGCCAGGTGGGTGGCATTCAGATTTTCAGACCTCATTTTCCCTACTGGCTTGCCTTTGGTGAACTGTATGAATTTCAATCTTAAGTGTTTTCTCTTTCTTTTCTTTTCTTTTCTTTTCTTTTCTTTTCTTTTCTTTTCTTTTCTTTTTTCCCCTTTCCTGGCTCAATTTCTATGTTGATGCTTTTAAATTGCTTATGGTGAGTTGCATTATTTTTGGTGTTTATGATCTTTGGGAAATGAAAACTTTCAAGTGTAGCTGCTTTTGGGGTTTTAAGTCTATTGCAAGCTCTATCTCTTCAATTTATTGAAAGTGAATAGTTGTTGCATGTTTGGTCCAGCCTCTGGTTCTTTGGCATTTTGCCACATTATTTTCTATGATCCTTAGTAACTTTTAGCCTTGGAATACCAGGAAGAACAGCTGATTAGAAAATAGTTTCACTTTTGGTTATATTGATACCATCCACAATAGCAATAGCATCAAACCAAGACTAAAAAGTGATCAATTGAGCAAATCACTAATTTGCCAACTTCATCCATATGAACTAGATTTGTGGTTATATAACAAAATCTAAAAACAGACCAGAAAATTACATGCAGTGTGTAAATACTTTAGATATCAATTTTACATTCAGGAATTAAAATTTAAAAGAGGTTAGGCAGAAAATAGAGAAGTATGAGAAGTGGAAGAGTTAGGAAGTAAGACTGGAGGACAAAGGGGAATCATGCTAATTTTGGGAAACTGATGCAGGAGACTAAAGGAAAAATTAGAAGGAAGAGGTAAAAGAAATAACAGGATGGAAAAACCACCACAAAAAACTAGAAGCCACATTGACACTCATATAAATACAAGATCAAGCAATGAAGGAGACAAAAATACAAAAAACAAAAACATAACCACAACAAAAAGAGAGAAAGATATCATTTCCAGGTTTGTCTCTGCTATCATTGGTAGAAAACAACATGTGGAGACAGAATTCAAATCTGTGTTGATTCATTCCTGCAACCCAGCAGTAGCTTTACGGCAGGGTAGTGGATAATCTCAGTGATTCTGCACCTTTGTTTCTTGTGAAGTTCATGCTGTATTCTGAGAAAAGACTCACTCAGTCTGCAGCAGTAAGTGCACCTTCTGCAGTGGGCCTGAACCTAGATGGAAGCCACATAATGAAGCCAACAGCCAGAGTTATGAGCTCAATGAGCTCCTCTCCAAGATGGTTCCTGCCCAATTGCTTCCTCCCATGGAACAACCAAGGCCTCAGCACTCATCCCAACTAAATCAGTCCTTCACATTCTCTGCTCCCCTCCACTGATATATCTCACCATGGAGGCCTCTAGGGCTGCCAGCAGTCACCATGTTTCCTCAGGTTTGAACCGTTCTTCTTCTGCACTGAGTCTCAATTCAGGGAGAATTTCCTCTAGCTACTTTCTTCTTCACTGAAGTTTCTCTCTTCACTCTCTCCATGGGATTCAATTTTCATATCAGGTCATTCCTGGGTCCAGGAGCCCTACTTCCCCTACTTCTTGTCATTCTTGTAGTGCTATGTGCCAGGGTCAGTGCAGCAACTCTTGCAGAGGCCCTTTTCTGCTGCTTATTTTTTCACCTTGATGCTCCTCAAACACCTAAATATTAAACATAAACACTAAATCCACTGGAAGACAAACTAGGTAGAAATCGTGAAGACATAGGGGTAGGCAGAGAGTTCATGAACAAGATACAAATGGCAAGGAGAGCACTTCAAAGAATCAACAATGGGGATTTCTTACTAAAATGTTTGTGCCATCAAAATAAATCGCCAACAGTGTGAAAAGACAACCCACAGAATGGGAAAAAATTTAACCAACTGTCCCTCAGACAAAAGACATATCTTGAACATAAAAGAATCAAAGAAAGTCAGACCACCAAATTCAAATATTTAATCAAAAAATGAACATCTGAGATGAATACACACTTCTCACATGAAGAAATATAAATGGCAATAAATATATGAAAAAATGTTCAACATCATTGGTCATTTGTGAAATGCAAATTAAAACAACACTGAATTTCCATTTCACTGCAGAAGCAATGGCTATCATCAAGAAATCAATTAATGACAAATACTGGAGAGGTTGTGAGGAAAAAAGAACACTTCTCTGCTGTTGGTGTGAGTGTAGACTGGTACAACCACTGTGGAAATCAGTGTGGAGATTGCTCAAAAAGCTAGCTCCCATTTGACCCACCCAGCTACTTCCCTTCTAAACTTCTTTCCAGAAGAATTAAAAACATCCTACCACAGCAATATATGTGCACTTATATTTATAGCAACACAATGTCATAACTAAGTCTTGAGAACAACCCAAATGCCCTTCAATCAAGGAATGGATGAAAAGGATGTGATCTTTTCATACAAGGAAGTACTAATAAGTTATAAAGAAGGACAAACTCGAGGCTTTATAGGTAAATGGATGAAACAACATCAGACTCACAAGTGAAATAAATCAGATTTGCATGTGTAAACATTGTATTGTCTCTCATGTATAAAAACTAAAATAATAAACAAGATAAAAAATGTGCAATGGATATTTTGAAAGTGGAGGGGGAAGAAACTTCCAAAAGGAATGAACAACTGGGATGATGGAAAGGAGAAAAGAAAGAAGGGAAATGTATATATGTAAATATATACATACAGAAAAGACAAATAATTATATTACCAGTCTCTATTAGTTCATTAAGAAGAATACTTTCATCATTTGACCCAGTTTTCTTACTTTTACCTTTTATTCTGAACAACTATTAGAGGATTACAGTATATAATGTATTAACTATTGTCCATCTCTTAGTATTTTTTTAATTCATTATCATTGTTTTCATTCATTTTTTTCTTAAAATGAAAAAAACCATTTGGACAGCAAAAGAAATCACCGGAGAGTGAAAAAAAAAACCAGAAAAACCTTAGCCATCTGCTCCTCACAAAATCTTAGCCTGTTGATCCTCAAGAACAAATAAAGAATTGAAAAAAATCAGATCCCTCAAATATAAAGACTCATCCTAACAATAGGTGTCTGAAAAGATCAGACACTTCTCAGATGAAGACGAGTAAATGGAAAATAAATATATATAAAAAGGTTCAACATCACTGATCATTTGAGAGATGCAAATTAAAGCAATACTGAGATTTCATCTCACTCCAGAAAGAATGGCTATTATCAAGAAATCAAACAATAACTAATACTGTGGGGCTGTGTGAGAAAGAACACTTATCCACTGTTAGTAGGAGTGTAGACCAGTGTAACCACTGAAAAAATCAGTACAGAGATTCATGAAAAATCTATCACGGGAAGTCCCATTTGACTCAGCCATTACTCTTCTTGGCATGCTCCCAAAATAATTAAAAGCATCATAGGACACCGATACATGTACACCCATGTTTATAGCATCACAGTTTGTAATAGATAACCTTGGAAACAACCCAAATGCACATCAACTAAGTAATGGATAAAAAATGATTCTTTTTCATGCAGTGGGGTACTACTCCATAAAAAGGATCAACTTGAGACTTTTCTAGGGAAATGGATGAATCTTAATGTCATACTCTTAAGTGAAATAAATCAGAGACCTGTAAACATTGCATTTTTTCTCTGAGGTGAGGAACCAAATGTATAAAAAATAATCAAAATGTATAATAGATATTGTGAATTAGGAATAAATTGTCCAAAAGGAAAGAAGAACTAGAGGGAGATTTTAGTCGTGATTTTGAAGGGAATATGTTAAAAACAGAAGTTGTAATTTATAGGATTACTTTATTATATTCACCCAAAAAGTCAAATACAGAAGAGTGCAAGAAAACTATATATACACAACAGAGCCTAAGAATCTACCTGAGTTCCTAGATCCCATGGCTATGTCCTTCTTGAATCCAGTTGGAGGCCTAGAGCCCAAAACAATGTCTCATGCATGTCTGTATCAAGGATCTTCACTAGGAAGACCCAAAGGTCACTGGACACTAGAGAGTCTGCATGAGAGACATGAAGGAGCTGTGCCAGTAAGTTGATAGATCTGCACTGGAACCAGAAAGTGACACTCAAGGTAAGGACCAGGGCACCGCTGAAAAGAACCTCAGCCATCCTCAGCAACAGTAAGGACCTGAGTTCCTCCAACGATTAGAACAGCTAATTTCAAAAGAAATCTAGTGTGACTAGCTTCTCCAGGTGAATCAACAGCACATCACCTTCTCCTATAGTTCTCTTTTTGTGTGCTGTTGGCAACAATCTTCAGGTGCGTCATCTACACGCAGAACCACACTGATTCAGTTCAGCTGATTGTTACAAGTGGATTATTAGTTAATCCACCACAGGACTGAGGAAGGGGGGGAGAAAAAAAGGAGAAAAATAGGCTAAAATGGAAATAAAATTTTCTAAATAAGGAGGGGAAGAAGGTTTGAAGGGGAATGGGAAAAAAGGAACTGAATTATGTCATATACAGGTACAAGTTCCCTATGATGAATGTTCACATTAAATGTTCACAATTGTAACAATAAATTTAATAATAAAAATGCTTAGTAATTTAACTCTAATATTGAGTTATAAAAGCAGAGTTTGGAAAGAATCATGTCATAATTTTGGAGTTCCATTAATTTCAATTCAGTAGACATTTATTTTCTATTATGAATATAGAAGAATAAATGTCATGGACACAAAAAGAAATAAGATGATTTGGGCCAACAAAGAATTTGGATCTTCACTGGGAGAGATGAACTCATCAAAATCAACAACAACAACAACAACAACATGGAGTGATTCAATGTTATACTAGAAGCATGACCAGAGAATGTTGGAAGCCTCATAAGTTCAGGGAAATATAATGACATGTGACTTTTTAAATTTTATTCATGCATGCTGATATTATACAATTATGAGGTTAAATCGGTACATATATTTAACATATCTCAATCAGTTTTAATTCCATTAACCCATCTACTTTTTTTCTTTCCTCCTCCTTTTCTCCATATCCAAAAGTCTACTTTCTGATTTATTGACTTTTTTCTTTTATTTTAATGATTTCTTTATTAATTTATATGAGTATATATTTTAGATTTCTTGTAAAAGAGAAATCATATGCTACTTAACTTTCTGAGCCTGGATGTTGCATTTTCTGGTTAATTTCTCTTGATATGATAGCTTCTAGTTCCAATCATTTTCCTGAAAATGAGATGATTTAATTCTTCTTTAGAGATGGATATTATTTTATAGTGCATGCATATCATATTTTTAAAAATGCTTATTGACAAGGATCAAGTCTATTTCCTCAACTTGGCAATTGTGAATTGTGCTACTATAAACACAAGTATGCACGTATCACTATAGTATGCTGTCCTTGATTTCTTTGGAAATACATCCAAAAGTAGTATAGCTGGATCAAATTGGATTTGTATGTTTAATTTTGTGAAGACTCTCCACAGTGATTTCAATAATAGTGGTACTAGTTTACATCCCCACTAACAATGTTGGGAGGTTCACTTTCCTTTGTATCCTCACTAGAATTCATTGTTTTTTTTCTATTATTGATAATAATATTTTCTGACTGAGATAGAATCTCAGTCAGAATTCTGAGATAGAATCTCAATGCAGTTTTAATTTGCATTTCTCTGATGGCTAGAGATATTGAACATTTTTCCATGTATTTTTTGACCATGTGAACTTCTTTTGAGTTGTACCTATTCAGTTAACTTGCACATTTTAAAAATTGGGTTTAATAATTTGTGGGGTTTAATTCACAATTCTTTGTTAATGCTAGGTATCAGTCCTCTGTCAGAAAAGTAATTAACATAATTTCTCCCACTCAGTGATTGTCTCTTCACAATTTTGTTTTCTTCTTCGTAGAGTAAGTTTTTACTTAGGTATGGGCTGGGGATTTAGCTCAGTGACTTAAGTGCTTGCCTGGCAAGTGTGAGGTTGTGAATTCAATCCCCAGTACCACCAAAATAAAAAAAATTAAATAAATAAATAAATAAATAGGTATAACCCCATTTGCTGACCCTTGATAATATTTCCTGTACTTTTGAATTCTTGTTAAAAATACTTTTGTTTATGCCTGTAGCCTCATGTTGTCTTCTGGTAGTTTCAGTCTGTTTGTTTTGTTTCATAGGTGTGTCTTTGATCCATTTTCATTTGATTTTAATGCAGTTTGGGAGACAGGGGCTAGTTTCAGTCTTCTGTGTGTAGCTCTTCAGTTTTCTCAGCACTATTTTTTAAAGTGGCTGTCTTTTCTTCACCATATATTTTTATTCTGTTTGTCAAAAATCAAATAGCTTTGGGTACTTGGATTGGTTCTATGTCTTTTATTCTACTCCAATTATGCAAATTTCTGTTTTGTGGCAGGATCATTTTTTTTGCTACCATAGTTTATATCACATCTTGAAGTTCAATATGGTGATGCCTCAAATGTTGTCCCATTTCTTCAGGATTCCTTTGAGGAATTTGGCTCTTTTCTGATTCTATAAATGGATATTTTGGATATTTTCTCATTCTAAATAAAATTCAGTTTTTCATTTTCTAGTTCTGTGAAGAATGACATTTGTATTTTAATAGGCCTTTTATTGAATCTATAGATCTCTTTTGGTAATATGGACATTTTTGTCAGTCATAGAACAAGGAATACATTGCCATTTTCTAAAGTCTTTCTTTATGATTCCGCCATTTCCATTTTAGAGACCTTCACATTTTTGGTTATGTTGACTCATACATGTTTAATTTTTTCTTAAGTAGTTGTGAATGGAATTGTTTTCCTGATTTCTTTCTTGGTAGGCTCACTATTGGTATATAGGAATGCAATGGATTTTTGTTTACTGATCTTGTATCTAATCATTTGCTGAATTTGTTTATCAGATGTAAAAGACTTCTGGTGGGAGAAGTGACATTTAAATTAAGTTTTGGAGGATGAGTTTTCATGTTGTTCTGTGGAAAGAAGAGCATTAAAACCATAAAGAATAGATTATAAGGGTTTGGGTAACAGCTCACAGGTACATCACCTGCCTGACAAGCATGAGGACCTGAGTTTGATTCCCAGTACCCCCAAAACCTTTTTAGAAAAGAGAATAGATTATAGTGAGAATGATTGTATTATTTTTGAAGAAACTCCAATGAAGGAGCAATAATGATGGAAAGAATCAGTGATTTTGAGAAAGGTTATAAGGTAGAGATTAAAAGTCCTGGTAACTATTTAGTTAAGGTGAAGGTAAGAGGAGCATCAAGATGAGGATGGTTTCTTTTTCTGTGTGTTCAGGAGATTATACCCAAGATGTCATATACATTCTAGGCATGCAGACTATCACTAGAAATTCCCACAGCCTGGCCTCCAGGCATTTTGCTTGGATTACTGGATGGATGATACTAAATGTCTGGTATAACTCTTAGGTTGAAATCTATGTCTAGACATTCCAGGTACCTTTCTATATGGATTAATATTTGGGAAGTTTGAACCTCTGTTTTAAATTATTCAGTCTCCCATATCTGAAATATTCTGCATGCTCAGTAAAGGATTGAACATGAAAAGGTGATTGCTGGCAGATAAAAGTGAAATCATTGTGATATACTGTTATTGATACCATAGTTTAGCTCATTCAACATCTATGTCAGTGTTGGTGAATATTTTAGAATTTTCAATAATACAAAAAGTCTATGGCAGCACATGTGCCATAGGTTTACCAACACTGATCTGTATTATCTCTCTGATAGCTTGTATTTTAGTATAGTATTCAGAGGCTGAAAAGCTAAAATTTCATTTTTCAGATTCTCTTGCTGATACACTGTTGTCATGTGACTTGGTCCTTCCAGATCAAATGCTGTGTATGAGATAAGAATATACAAGAGAGCAATATGGAACCAAAACTACATTTGGAGAGACAGAAGTATTGTTATACAAGGGAGCTGATCCATATGAAATAATTATTGTCAGAATTTATGGTTCCAAGGTCAAGCTGAAAGTGTAAGCAGGAGACAGCAGCATTTGTGTTTCCATGCTAACCATCGTGACACCATGAGTTAAGATTTACATCTCTCCTTTCTTCTTCATTGCATGGGGATTTTTGGCATCCAAGCTAGTTCCTGGACTCTCAGAGAGTTTATGGGTTACTGAAACTATTTTACTAAATCATTTTCTCCTTAAACTAGGGGGAACGAATTTTGCTGTCTATACTTAAGAACTCTGAACAATGTACATAAGATGAGCCTTTTCTCTTGCACACTTTTCTTGGTCAACAACTAATTGATATTTAAACCTTGTAGAGTAATCATGTCTGGCAGATTTTTATGATGGAGGCATTAGAGAATAATCATTCTGGGGTTGGATAGATCAGGTTTAAATTCTTGTACCACCATACACTATATATTTTATTTATTAATGTAAGTTACACAACCTCCATATAGTTCAGTTTTTTCAACTGTAAATTAGAAATGATCATAAGATCCCAGTCATAATATTGTTGTAATGAAAATAAAAGTAATATAAAGACTTTATCCCTATTCTAGGAAAATAATAATTACTGAGAAAAAATGTCATTTACTTACCCTGATTCCAAAATCAGGAAAGAACCCAACTAAAAAAGAATACTACACACCAAATTCCTCTAAAACAGAGGCAAAAAGAATACAAGAAAACATGAAAAAGATTACACATCATGACCAAGGAGGTTTCATCCCAACAATTCAGGGATGATATAGCATATACAAATCAATAATGGCAACATATTACAAAAACAATAGCAATAAATAATCACATGATCATCTCAATAGATGGTGAAAAATTATTTCACAAATCCAACATCCATTCATTATAAAAAATTGATAAAAATATGTATAGAAGAAATTTATCTAAATCAGATAATATCCACCTATGAAAAACTTACTGCCAACATCCTATTAAATGGAGGAAACACTGAAAGCTTTATCTCTAAAATCAAGAACAAGACAAGGACACCTATTATCACCACTCCTGCTTTATTTAGTAAATATATAGGCTACACAATGGGAAAAAATTTATAGCTATTCCTCAGGCAGAAGAATAATATCTAGAATATAAAGATCTCCAAAAAATTAGACTCCTCCAAAACAACACACCCTATCAAAAAATGGAAAAATGAAATGAAAAGAGACTTCTTAGAGGAAGAAATACAACTTTCCAATAAATACATGAAAAGATGTTTAATACCTCAGGCCCTTTGAGAAATGCAAGTTAAAATAATAATGATATTTCCTCTTACTCCAGAAGGAGTAGCTGTTATCAAGAAGTAAAATATGAGAAATGCTGTTGAGGTTGTGGAGAGAAAGGCACCTTTCTGCACTGTTGGTGAGAATATAAACTAGTATAACCAGTATGAATATCCATATGGAGATTTATAATAAAATAAAACTAGAAATTCCATCTGAACAAGTTATTCCCTTTCTAGATATCTTCCTAAAAGAATTAAAGATCTCATACTACAGTGAGACATGCATACACATGTCCATATCAACACAATTTACAGTAGTTAAATCTTGAAATATTTCCATCAAATGATGAATGAAAAAAGAAAATGTGGATTTGCAGACTGTGGGGAAAGAGAACAAGATGTCAGCAAGTAGCAAGCCCCTTCTGTGAGTCAGCACCATGTGTTGGCCACTGGAAGGACAGACAGACACCAACCTTTTCACATGAGTCAGAACCATTTGTGAACGGTGGGAGTAGAGAACATGAAGTCACCAAGAAACAAGCCCTCCCTCCAAACTGGCAACATGCATGGGCTTCGGTGGGGACAGCTAGATGCCACCCACTTCTGGAGCATAGGCTGCAAAACAAGAAGTACCAACCCTTCCATGCTATAAGTGTCCAAGTGATCCAGAGAAACACAGGCTGCAACAATAGCTATTGAAGTCAAATACAATTTAATGCTTGTAGTGTTTAATGTTTCATTGACTTTGCAGGTCTAAAACTGGTAGTCTGATCATCTACTCAGAACATAACAATACTCAGTGTAGTATCTATGTAGTATCTACCCCTTCTGAAGGTAGCAGCCTTTGTTAATTCCTTATCATCTTGCTTTGAAGGCCTGTATCATTTTCATTGCTTTGTTGAGTTGGGTTCATTCTGTCTTGTTTTGTTTTGTTTGGTTTGGTTTTATTATATCTGATGGCATGGGTAACTATTTCAAAGACAACAAGATATATATATATATATATATATATATATATATATATATATATATTAGACATTTTGGATTTATATTTATCTTGTTTTGAAGTCCTTTATTGCATTCATTGTTTTGTTTCTATTGGTTCTATTATTTTCTGTTTTGTATGATCTTTACTATGTCTGAAAGTATCTGCAGCTATTTTGAAGAAAACAAGAGGCATTATGGTAAGCATTGTTAATTTCCTATTGTTTTGAAGTCCTGTGCCACTCACACTGGATTGTTTTGATAGGCTTTATTGTTTTATTTTGCTTGGTTTTATTCTCTTTCAAATAAAAATTAAAAACATTTTTAAAAAGTAAATGTGGCTTTTATGCACAATAGAGTATTTCTCTGCCATGAAAAAAGGATACAATTGAGTTATTTATAGGAAAATGGGTAAATCTTGAGTTCAAAATGTTAAGTGAAATGAATCAGACTCACAAGCTTAAATATCACATGATTTCTCTGACATGAGAGACCCAAAAAATAAATTACAGACAAAAAAGAAAAAAGAAATTACAAAATAGAAATATTTTTAGCAAAAAGAGAAAGAAACCAAGAGATGGAGGGAGAAATGTGGGATAAAAAAGAAGGGAAGTGGATGAAAAAATTTAGGTGGGCTATGTATGTGTACCGACTCCCCACAATGAGTGTAACCATTATATCATATAAACATCCACTAGTAAAATTAAAATAAAAAATAGTTGCAGGTATGGGCAATTGTATTGTATGATTAATTTTACATGCCTTATCTGGTAACCTGAGCAACTTTTAAAAAAATTTTATTAAAAGAGAAAAAAACAAACAATACAAAACAGAATAAAGGGTAGCAACAATACAGAATTCCAAGGAAACAAGGAAAAGAACAACACACAAAAAAACACTAAGAAATCATTATTTGACAAATTACATACTGACATCTTGGAAATAGTTGTAAAAATTACACAATTAAAACATGCAAAGTAGACATTCAAAAAGTAAGACTCTTAACAGTTCTGCTCCATGATCTGACAAAAACAGCACTATGGTCATCCATCTTACACACTCAAACATACATACAATTATGTCACAAGGTTAGAATTAAACACAATACAGAACAAAGTAGGCCACTAGAAAGCAATGTAAGAGACATAAATTTCAAAGCTAGACAATTGGAGATATTTACTCTCTATCATATTGACACTTGTTTTCTTCCAAATAGTTGCACATATTAACACATACAGGGAATTCACATGAAACAACATAGTACTGAACTGATCTGAACAGGATGAGGAAGGCATTTCAGGTCTTCAAGACCAGACAATAGGGAAACCAAGAATGGCTGTCATAGTGTCTCTCATTCTCTTCAATACAACTGTCCATATCTTCATGTGTGTTGAACTTAAACAAAACCAAACAAGCTAAAATCACTTTGAACAAAGAATGATAGTATTGCTGGATTTCACATCATTTCATTACAGAGTCAGTACTGGGCACTTTAGTGTCTCTTTTTTTTCAAAGTACTTGTTCATTTCAACATGTGTTATATAGCTGGTTCTCGTAAATTGTTTATAAGCTCTACACATGCATGAGTCTCTACATGTATATCTATCATTTCTGTATTAGAGGGAAAAAAACAAAGCAAGATAAAACAAAA
>PVJX010009831.1:19583-59548 GCA_004027295.1 Dolichotis patagonum
CAGTCAATACAAAATAGCAATCTAACAAACCAGATTCAAATAAGATCAGTCATAATAAGACAGTGTAAGTTATACAGGGATTCAGATTAAGTTGATAGGAAATTAAGGATGATTACCATAATATGTTCTCTTATTTTTGAGATAGTGGACCATGTCCTCAAGTCTAGTGTAAGTAGACAAACTGGAACAGCATGTAATCTATCCAAACAGAGTAATGAGAATAATGTAGATTTTAAAGCTTGTTACCCCATTAACAATATGCTCTGCCTCCCTTTTTTAGACAATTCCTCCCCTTTCACTCACATGAGGTGCACTGCTTGTTTTGGGTCCCACTGCCTCCCTATATAGAGCATCTCAATGGACCCTATCTCCTGTTCTACTCTGTCTGTGTTTCTCTCTGTTAGTATTTCGAGGCCCTCTATACTAGAGATTACAACCAATCTTCTCTACCTCATTTCTGCTATTCTATTTTTCTGCCATTGGTTGTCTATTTTTCTCTTCCACCCCACTGTCTGCCCCATTCACTGAGGCCTCTCTGTCACTGTTCCTAATGCTTGTATTCTTTTTCCTTCTTTCTAAAATGTCCTTCAGTATTTTTGTAGGGTTGGATTGGTGGTCACAAATTCTCCAGTTCCTCTTTGTCATGGAAGCATCTTGTTTCTCCATTAATTTCTAAAGATAGCTTTGCAGGATACATCAATCTTGGCTGGAGATTGTTCTCCTTCAGGGCTTGAATTATTTCACTCCAAGCTCTTCTTGACTTGATGGTCTGTGTTGAAACATCAGCCATGATTTTGATGGGTTTTCCTTTATAGGTGATCTGTTTCTTTTCTCTGATGGCTTTTATATTCTGTTCTTATATTGAATTTCTGAGATCTTGATTATTATGTGTCTAGATGTATCTCTTTTGGTTGTAGGTGGCTGGAGTTCATCCTTCATACCTCTGCATATCATTTCCTTTTTCTATATTTGGGAAGTTTTCCTTATAATTTCTGTGAATAGCCTTTGCAGTTCTTCTGTTTTGACTCCTGCTTCTTCATTCACATGCTTTATTCTTAAGTTATAGATCCTCTTGTCATCCTCTAGCCTTTGTATGGTTTCTGCCTGCTCCCTTTTTATTTTTAAGAAATCTTCCCTTTCATGATCACACATTGCAAGCCTATGTTCAATTTTTGATAGTCTATCCTTTGTTTTTTTCAAGCAGTTTTGCCAACTTTCTTTTTTTATTTTTATATTTTTGTTTGTTTTTGTTTTTTTATCGGTACCAGGGATCGAACTCATGACTGCCTGCTTGCAAGGCAGGCGCTTATGCCACTGATCTAAATCCCCAGCCCCAACTTTCTACGGAGTCTTTAGTTTCCTCATAATCTCTTTGAATCTGCTTCATGAATTCTATGTTTGCTTTATATTCTTCATTGAACATTTCTCTCCTTTTGTGTTCCTCCATTCTTCTGTCTGTGTCTTCTTGAGAGATGCCCAGCCTTTCTTTTATTAATTTACATATCTCTTGTTTAACTTGAAATAATATTTGAGTTTTGATCTCATTTATGAGGTCCCAAAGATATCTCTTTATGTCTGCTGATGCTATGTTTGATGTTGCATGTTTGCTGGCCTGAATCTCTTTTGTATTTACCTCTCCTGGATCACTATCCTCAGGGTTGGTGGATGGGGTCTTTTTCTTATTTCTCTCTCTCGTCATGTTTTTGGTTCCTTCCATACATATGTATAGCATAATTCCCAGCCCCTTTTCTTGTTGGTTAGGGTTCTTCTGGAGTATGCAGGCTAGAAGCTTCTGCCCTTTGCAGTCTGCTATCAGAGAGTGAAGTGCAAGCAAGGGCAGTATATGCTGGCTCCTCCCCTCCTGGCCAGTGAACCTTTGTGGGCATTCACTGCATCAGTATGCGCTGTGCTCAGGGAATTAATTGATTTGTGATGACTCACTGAGTCAGCCCAGTCCAAGAAGATCCCACCAATCTGCTCTGTGAGGGGAGCAACCAACTGAAACCAGGACTTTCCTGCCCAACTCCAACATGTCACCCAGTTGGTTGCCCCTTTCCCATGGGAGGATCTTATTCCCATCACTCACCGTGTGTTGATGCCAGTCCCTGAGAACTGCTGGGCTCCCTGACCTCTGACCTCAGAGTGGCTACAGCGTGAATTCATGGTGTCTTCACATGCAGGGCTGGTTCTGGGCAAGTTGTGCACAGGGCTGTTCAGCTCTATGCTTGGGGCCACTCAAGGCAGTTGCATCAATGCAGGTTCATTCACTCAAGTCGCTCTCAGGCACAAATTCAGGAGGCTTGGCAAGAGTGCTGTGCTGATCTTAGTCTCTCTAATGGTAGCCCTGGGACCTCATATTTGAGCAGTTTCTTTGACTTAAGTTTCTTCCTGGGTTGAGAGATCCATTTCCCTCTGTTTGGGTCTCTCCAGGGTGTTCTATTCTGGCATTTGAGCTGTCTCTCTCAGAGAAGCTCCATATCCTGCTACCTCTAGGTCTGCCATCTTTTCTCCTTCCTGAGCAACTTTTTTGAAGATAATAATATGCAATATAATAGCCATTGTTAAATTCCAATCATTTAGGCTTGAAATTCTACATTGCTATTGTTTTGTTGTTGTTGTTTTAATTTTGCTTTTGTTGTTGTTGTTTGCTTCTTGATTCTTCTGTGTTTTTCTCTTTTTAAAATAAAAAATACCTGGAGGACTTATAAAAATGTTTGTATTTATTCATATTTACAACAAACACAAGGCCTTGTCTTGCTAAGTTTTCTTAGCTTTTCCCTAAAAGTTGTACCTGTGTTTAGTCTAAACAGGCTCATTTACCCATAAATGCACAGTAATTAGAATTTATTTTATTCTTATGTCATACACTCCATTAAGTGAATCAATGCCAAGAATAAAAGAAAGGAAAAAAGGAAGTGATAAAAAGGAAAGAATGAAGAATGGAAGGGAGGAAGAAAGGAAGGAAAGAAGAAATGGGGAGTTAGAGACAAAATTAAAACTAATATAGTATTATACATGAACTAAAATGTTCACTTGCATCAACCAATATGATTTTATGGATTTTAAAAAATTTAGCAGTCCATTAAAGACCCATTGGCCTCCTGATATGTACTTTCACTGGACACTGCAGTGGGCTCCATACCTTGGACTGAATCCTTTGGTCTCCAATGTGCAGACACCCTATGCACTCTTCCAAATCTGACTCTCTGAATGACTGTTGCTCTTCTGCTCTCCAACGCAGACTATTTAGCCTCCAAAAAGACCAACAGCAGAGAACACAGTGATGAGCTTCCAGGTCTTCAGCATTTGACTGATAGAAGACTCTGCAACTCTCCAGGATGTCTAGAGTTATAAGGTAAAGAAAAAAAATAAAACAAAACTTCCTGAACGTTGGAAGAATAAATGAAATTGATTAAAGTTCAAGTAGACACATGCCATCAGTCAGGACCAGTGGAGAGAAGTCCTCTGTCTCAGGTGTACACTGGCACATGGAATCATTGGCATGAAAAAGTTCAAAGAAACAGTGAGAATATGAGTCAGAGGTTGGTAAATTAGGTGGACCAGTGTTGTGCTTCAGCACACAGACATGGAGAACATAAGTGGCTGTGTGGGCAACCTATATCAAAGGACTCCAGGAAAACACCAGCAGCAGAAGACTAGTCCTAGCTCTCACATCTAGAGGCCAACAGCAGCCCCTATGGATAACTTGGTTGGAGTACAGAGCACATTTCCAGGACCCAACTAGGACACTACCATAAAACTGTGAACAGCAGAGTAATTTTACTGCTTTCCTTTATCTTGGTTTGTTTGATTGGCTTTCCTTTTTCCATATAGTTGGTTTCTGTCTTGCTTTATTTTTACTATTTAGGTTTCTCACCTTTCTTTTTGTTTTCTTCTATTTTCCTTGTTTCTCTATTTCCTCAACTTTCTCTCTTGATTTTATGATGCTTTCATGTCAGTGAATATTGTCTTTTGTCTTTCTGATTCACTTAAATGCTTCCTTTCTTTCTCATTTTTCACTCCTGTGTTCTCCAGTTTCCCAAAATGTGCCCTCCAGGCTTGCTTCTATTTTATTTGATCTATTTATCTTATCCCC
The DNA here is from genome assembly GCA_004027295.1 of Dolichotis patagonum. Taxonomy (NCBI): domain Eukaryota; kingdom Metazoa; phylum Chordata; class Mammalia; order Rodentia; family Caviidae; genus Dolichotis; species Dolichotis patagonum. Next base: position 23,680 of record PVJX010009831.1, read on the forward strand.
TATCCCTCTTAGCAACTCCACCTTTGAAATAGCACAAGATCACTGTACTAAGTGTAAAATCATTGTATACAATTTCCTGGAATATGATCAATTTTCCTATGCAACTGTAGAATCTGGTCCTATGGATAAAGGTATCAGCTTAATAACAACTACAGCTTATCAATAGCTAGGTTGTGCTCAATGTTATTGTTATTGCTGATTGTAATAATTTAGACAGGATATCATACCTGTTATAATTATTTTTTCTCCCTTATGCGGCAATGCTTTGAATATTTGGGGTCATAACTATAACCATAGTCATGTACCCAAAAACTAGGTGCTGAATCAAATAGATAACAGCTCACCCTTAATAAATTGGGAAGGTAAACTCTTGGGATAGACACAAAGAGTAAAAACCTCCTATATTAAGAGACATCCTGAATAAACAGATATATCCTATGGAAGTCACTATACAACTGATAATACTATCTTCCATAAGAAATCTAAAAGCAACAACACAGAAAACAAAATGAAATAAAAATGCAAAATGACCAAATGCAGAAGCAAAATGCAACTCCAGTCCACCAGGACATGGAGGACAAGTCTAGAACAAAATGAGACAGAAAAAATTGGAAGCCACCTTGTAGAGCTTTCTGAAATGATAATAGCATAAGTGTAAAAACAAATGGAAGAGGCTACAGAAAAAATAATGTCTCAAATAAAAAAGAAATGGTGATCAAAATGAAAGATGTGAGAACAGATACAGATAACAAATAGAGAAACACAGGAAAATGATGGATACCACGAATGCCCAACATAGGAGTGTTTTTGATTTATCTTACTAAACATTATACGTCTTAGTTACTTTTTACTCATCACTTAGACAAAATACCTGATGCCCAAAGTTGGGAAAGGAAAGGTTTATTTCTCAAAGTTTTTGGAGATTTCAGTCCATACTCAGTTGGCTCCAAGGCAGGGGGGCATGCATGGTGGGGGCTGCAGTTCATGGCGGCTGCAAACAGCAAGGCAGAAACCGGCAAAGAGAGCGAGACACACCTCCTTCCTGGCATTACATCACACTCTGGCTCCACCCCCTAGGAGGGTGTAGCACTGACACCACCAATCCAAGCACTAGACAATGAACCAATCACAAATGCACAATGCAAATACATGAGGCCTGGGAGACACCGCCATAAACCGTGACATTATATTTTATGGATTCATCAATTTTCCTGCATATATCTCAAATTTATTCTTCTTTATAGCCAATTAGTATTCCTTTCTATATAGATGTCCCATTTGTTGTTGGGTTTATGGGCTGTTTCCAGGATTTAGCTATTATGAATTGTGCTGTTATAAACACTGGTGTATGTGTGTATTTCTGTAGTATGGCATTTTTAACTCTTTGGGCAAGATATTTAGAAGCAGGATAGCTGGATCCTATGATATTTTAATTTTAGTTTTTTGAGAAATCTTCATACTGATTTCCATTATGGTTGTTCTAATTTACACTCTCACCAACATTGTAACAGATTTTTTTTCACTTCAGCCATCCCAGAATTTGAATTTATTACATTTTGAATTCTTGGTGATTTTCATTCTTTCTGGTGTAAGATGGAATCTTGCCATTATTTTAATTTGCATGTTTCTAGTGGCCAGAGACTTTGAACATCCTTTCATATATTTGTTGGCCATTTTTACTTCTGAGAAGTGTCTGTTCATTTCACTTGCCCATTTATATTTGGTCTTTTATTTTAGATAGTCTAATTATTTTGAGTTCTTAATATTTTCTAGGTTTTAGTCCTCTGTCTAAAGAATAGCTGAAAATTTTTTCTTATTATGTAGGTTGTATCATTATACTACTAATTGATTCCTTTGATGAGCCATGGATTTTTAATTTGGTGTAGTACCAGCTGTTGATTCTTGCTATTATTTCTTGTATAATTGTGGTTATGATTAGGAAATCTTTTCCTACACTTATGACTTCGAGTTTTACCTATATTATCTTCCAGTAGGTTAAGTGTTCCTCTTTGAATGGTTAGGGCCTTGATCCATTTTAATTTTAGTTTAGTACATAGTGAGAAATATAGGTCCAGTTGAAATGTTCTGCAAAGAAATGTTCAGGCTATCTTCCCTTCAATATAAGCTTTTGAAATTTTTCTCATATATCAAATAACTGAGTGTATCTGGGAATATTTCTGTATCCTCTATTATGTTCTATTGATCCAGGTACTTTTTATTTTTTCCAGCACCATGCCATTTTTATCACTGTTGCTTTCTAGTACAGCTTGAAATCAGGTGTTGTGATATCTCCTTCTTTGATCTTATTGCTAACTGATTCATAAGGCTTGCTTCTTCAGTTTATCAAGCATAGATCAATTTTCCCTAAGCCTCTCATTTTATCCACATCTCCATTCTTTTGCAGAAAATATTATGGTAAAACAGATCTTCTGGACTATGTAAATCTCTGATCCATACTAGTCTGTTCCTCAATCACTTTTATGCTACATTCTCATAACATGCTAACAGAAGCAACAAAAGAAGATTTTAATCACATTTTCTTATATTTTGATCTTGACTATAGTCTGTTAGCTATTCTAAAAGGTAAATGTTCCATTTTATTATTCCTAGAATGTAAAATAATATGCAATAAAGGCGAATACATGCAAATACATACATATTTCTCAAAAGAGCATTCATTTCATAGAAAAATAACAAAATAAATTGCTCTCAAAACACAATTAATTTGGCAAGGGATGTGGCTCAGCAGCACACTGTCTACCTGGCAAGTGCAAGATTATGAGTTTGATTCCTTGTACAAAAAAAAAATAACAAAAACAAACAAACAAGCCAAATAATTTCTACTTTAAAGGCAATTGAAAGTGGAGCTTTAATAATCACATTCTCATTACTCAAAACAGAAGAGTAGCACTATTTTAATTGTGTATTCTATGAGTCAAAGTTTGTGTTTCATGGAATGTTATGGGTTGTTTTTCTTAAAACTCACAAAAACCTTATGAATCAGTTAGTATGTTTCTCTTTTGGCTGAGAAAGACTCTAGGGATAATAATTTGAACCCAAATGTGTCTGACTTGAATGTCTAGGCAGTAGATACTGAAAATATACTGTAAATTTCCCAAAGCTAGAGGAAAGACTTTTCAGTTATTTCACCAAAAATAAAAGGTCAATGTTAGAGGAGACTGATGTTTTACCTAATTTGAATATTAGACAACATATACATGTATCAAAACCTCACCTAGTTTGCCATAGATCTGTACAGTTTAATGCTTTTATATATCAGTTAAAAGAAAATGTGCAATGTGAGAATGAAAATAGTTGTTATCTATTTTAGTTGAAATTTTCAGCTCTTAGCTTTATCAGTTGTAATTCTTGTCTGCTATATGTTAAATATTATTTTGGAACAATTTGTTGAAAATCAGATGCTTCTTCTTTAACACCGCTGATATAGTATTCCATGCCCCAGACAAGATCATATCAGAACAAATGACATCATGAAGATCACAAAATTTTACTCTAAGACTCTAATCAAATATTTGGTAATGACAATTGTTTCATGATTTAACCAAAGACAAGAAAGGTTGAACAATATATTACTCTTAGGCTCCCCAGCTAATGTTCTCAATTTCTATCCTAGTGTTTCAGACAATACCATAATGTATGTCTCATAGGCTTGATAATGCTTTTTTTCTGGATGCCAGGAATCTCAGTATGTATTTCTGAATTCTCTAGCAATATCGTCTTTGTTGTTTTCCTAATTACTTAATACTGACATTTCTGTCCTTAATGGAAGTCATGGCTCACTTGAACTGGAAAAATTAGGTAAAAGTACACCTGTACTTGTGATTTTGGAGCTAGTAGCATCTTTAAAGTTAAAAGGTATACCCAACCTGTAATGGCATCAGCATATTCTTAACCACTGTAAATTGTTCCAGAGAGCCAGTTGCTTTAAAACATACCAATCATTTCAATTATCTTGATATCCAGTAAAAACAAAAACAAGTCAGTCATTGAATAGTCTAAACAAAAGAAAGTCCTATTTGCTTCCAAAGATTATAAAAGGTCCTATAAATTTTATTTCACACCACCATTTATTAAAAAAATTACATCAAAAATGCAGTTTTGAAATAAGTCTGAGTCAAATGTCTTAATGTAAGTGAAAAATAACACATGTATTAGAATTCTTATTTCAAAGCAGCACAGACTAATTCTGGTTGATTATACAGAAGGAAAATATAAAGAATGGTTAAGAAGATTGAAAAATAAACTAATAGTTATAAACTAAAAATGATACTAGAATAACAACATGAGAAAAGTTCAGTGACAGTCAAGAGGAAGGCGTGATTGATTCTGTGCAGAATGAGTGTTTCACTTTATGAAAGAAGTGATGTTTGAACAAAGTGTTATTCCTATTTTATAATCATTCAGATATATGATTTATCCTGTCCACTAAATTGAAATTTCCCAGGGAATTGTCTATTACGTCAGTACATTGTGTCATTCTTTACATAAGTATAAAAGTATATTTAAAGAGATTCAATATGTTTTACTGCATAACTACTATGGCCCAGGCTCTGTGTTCATGAGTTCCATATCTGCATACTCAACCAACAATGAGTTGAATATATTAAAAAAATTCAGTGCATATACTGAAAATGTATAGACATTTTCAGCAATCTTAATACATGTGAGGATTTGAAATATATAGAAAGATGCACATATTTTGTATGCAAATACTTTATCTTTTATATGAGAATCTTGTGTATTCTCTGATTTTGATTTCTGCATAATAGAACCAAGGTCAAAAGATATGGAGGGACCAGTGAATATGCTAAGCACTATCTACTACATATTTGAGATAAAGAAATGAACAAAGGCTTGATATGTTTCCTCACAGATCGTATGGTCTGTTGGTGGGAATACACAATCAAGTGATCACATTAACAAGTGCATTATTGCAAACTTCCAAAAGTGCTATGAAGGAAAAGCAAATAATTTACAGTATATACTGCAGGATATCATATCTTTGTTTCTGAAGAGTCAGAGAAGGCTTCTTTGCAGCAGTGAATATTGATCCAATGTATGAATGAAGAATACAATTTTGACCTAGTGAGAAGAGAAAACAACACCACAAACACAGATAGCAGTATATGCAAAGGCTGTTGTCTATGGGAGATGTGGCACAAAAAATTATTTTTTAAATTAAATTCACTTTCTTCTGATCAACTTTAGGATAACATATCTATCTCTTCTTTCAGAAAATGAGTCTATTTTCCTGTATTTTTTATTTATATCCTTCTCCTGCCTCCTTTGAACAGGAATCTAACAATAAATTATATTTTATTTCTTTTATATCTTAAATTCCCCTCTCCATGAGATCTTTCCCTTCATTACATATTATGCTCAAATTTGTATGACCTACAAAAAAACAAAACAGCAAACACCTCTGAATTCTACATCTCTATTCTTTACACCCTCCCTTATTTATTTTCATTATAAAATTTTCTAGAATAGCTGTATTCTTTACCTGAAATCTTCACTTCCTCCATTCCCATTCACTTTCTAGTACTTTTATAATGTATTCCCCACAACTATTTCACAAACAGAATCTCACAAATAGAATCACAGATGGGCAAGTTTCTCTGCCTCCTCTTCAGCAGTTGGTGTTGTCCCTGTTTTTCACTTGAGATATGATGACAGATGTATGTATAGTGGTGTCATGCTGTGGTTTTAAATTGTCTTTAATTTTAATAGTTAATCATTAATTGGTATTGGACATTTTTTTCATGTGATTATTAATCTCTATATCCCAATGTGTAAAATTCATTTGTTGAAAAGTTCATGGGAAAATTTTAAAGCATCATCTTATTTGACTTTTCATGGTATTGGACATTGTTGACCACTGTTTTTGAGTGTCTGACTATCCTATTCTGTTTGTTTCTTTCGTGTCTTCTTTTTCTCAAAGTTTCTTTTATAACTGTCTCTTAAATACTGGCATTTCCTATTGGGGATATGCTCTTCTATCCTGTACACTCTAGCTGGCTGAGCTCTTTTATCCTGCTTCTTGACCCATGCATAAACTCTTCTTCCTTTGTCAATCACCTATACAATGTACTTGCTTTTTTGATGCCTTTAGCTATTGTTAGAGCTTACTTTTTGTAACCTTCACTGTATTTTCTGCATACATATGCCCATAAAAGCAAAACTTGTCTTTATTATGTTTGTCTATTTCTAGTTTTTGTCTCCAAATGATTACCAGGGAGCCTATAGTATAAAAACTATATATATGAGTGAATGAATAGGCCTTGGTAAGCTATCTTTTCTGTATAGCGCTGCAGAGAACATTGATGGGAAAGTCATGAATAGCTGATGGCTTAATATGTAATAAATGGCAGAGGTAAGAATATTCTGTTTCCATGAGTCTCAATATGATATACACTATTTTAAGGGACTTTAAGTGTCCTATTTATTAACACATAATAGTTTTACACATTTATGTGATACTGTGTGTTATTTTTTAACTTTAGACTTTGTGTAATGAACAAGTCAGGATAAATAGCATTCCCATCATTTCAAATATTAATCACTTCTTTATGTTAAGATTATCCAAAATCTTTTCTTATGGCTACTTTTCAATGTACAACAAAATTTTGGTAAATCTAGATGACCTACTGTTTTATAGAATATTAGAACTTTTTTCTCCCATCTAAGGTAGTTTTGTCTTCTGTCACCAACTTCTTTCTGTTTCTCATTTTTCTTATTCTCTCCAGCCTCAATAAGTTATTTAGCTCTCTTCTCTTATATGATCAACTTATTTAGCTTCTTCCCATGAGTAAGAATATTATTGTCCTTCCCATACCCTCCTCCCTCTCCCCTCCCCTCTTCTTCCTCTCTCCTCCCTACCAGACTTAGTATTTTCATATTCTATTTATTTGATGCATATATAATCTGTCATACATTTTCTCTTAACATTATTAATGCCAGAAAAGAGATACCACAGAACCACAGAAATCACTTTGTAAATATTTCAGGGAAGACACTTTTCACCTCATCCTTGCTGAGCTAATAAAACTACAATGTATGTACTGAGGATAACTTATTTCTGCTCCAGAATAATAAAAAATTATATCTGTTATTCTGTCACTGCTTCTCCCACTCCTACACATGCACATCACCATATTCAGCCCCATCACCATCCTTGCCTTGTAGATTCTCCCTTTCTTTTCTGCCAGCTCTCAACTTGTTCATTTTATATGCATTTAGTCTTCTCTCCTCCCAAAGGGCCTTCTTTGGCTTTATCAGTACACACTAAACTCAACCTCCTTTGGGTTTATAGGGCACTTCCACTTTACTAAAGTTTATCATTTCATGTTGTGGAGGTAGAGTGTCCTAACTTAATTAGGTATATTTTCTGAATTAGAGTGTAAGTTTTCTTATAGCAAGGAGACTATTGTATTCTTCTGTAAGTTCTACTCACATCCTCAAAACCTCTTAAATTTTGCCAGTGCTGATGCAGGGCTGGGCATCTGTGAAGAATTCAAGAAATATTCATGGTTTGATTTCTCTTGTATCCTTCATTCTTGATGTCAGTGGGAGACAAATCAAGGGAACTTCTCATGGTAATAAAGTTGAAGGCTCTCTTCCTAAAATAATATTAAAAAGTGAAGGTGAGTAGCCAAACACAATGGTATGCATTTATGCTAAAGGTCAAGTGAAAACCAATGCTGCTTGAGTACTTTTTTTAAAAAAACCAGATCTATAACCTGTAGTGTGTGTATTTTGAGGAAGAAGCATACTGTCAACCATGTTTAACAAAGCAAAATAAGCAGGCCTCTGACTATCCTTTGTTCTCAGAGAAGGGTAGAAAAATGGATGTGGTTTTCTTGCCCATCCACAGTGAGGGCTTTCAGACTTTCTGCCTGTATTTCCTGAAAACTACTTCCTTATGTCTTTATTGTCTTTCTGATAAGACACTTTTGCAAGTGGGACATGTCTTATACTTTGGTATGTGTCTACTGCTGGCACCTTAGTCCAGATCATCATCATCTCTCACCTACATTATGCAACATCTTCCTAATTGGTTTGTCTGGCTAGGTTATTTTTATTCTTTAAAATTATTCTCCACACTGCACACAGAGTCACCCATGTAAAACACAAATCTGACTATGATATGACTTTGTTTAAAAATCATCAGTGGCTTCCTATTTCCTTGAGATTATGGCTCACCTCTTTAGTATGCCTTAAAAAATGGTTATTTGTCCCCTACTAAGATCTTTCAGCTCCACCATTATCTAAGTTCCAAGCACTGTAAAATACTTGAAAATCCACAGATGTACTGTTTTCCCTTTCATGTCACAGTGCCTTTGCACTGAATTGTCTTCCTATCATCTTCTGCTCCATAGTTGGTAAACTTATCTCCACCCTGTAAAACTTATACTGAAGCTCTCCTTATCAGTGTATCCTTCCCCAACATATTATTCACTATTTTTGCTCCCCTTTTTTCACATACTTCATTATGATACTTTCCAGATTGTACTATAAATATATGTTTATATACCAAGCTTTGAAACCTATACATCAGTTTCTCAAATGTAGAAACTGTGAATAACCTTTCCTCCACTTTGCTTAACTAGCACTAAATACAAAGTACATGATCAGGAATGCAGTTTAAGTAAATAAATAATTTTATTTCCTAGCTGAAAGGGCTCATCTAAACTACCTTCCCCTTGGACTTTTGGTGAAATAAACACTTGCTTATTTGTCCTCAGGTTTCTGGGCTCAGTTAAAAACAGTTCTTTTTTAAGAAATGATAACTTTAAATATTCTGTCAAGTTTCCATCTTAATTCAAGATTTTATAAATAAAACCATAGTGGAATAATTTTTGGTAATGTAGAAGCAAAGTAAACTCCTTTCTTTTGTTCAATACTTGGTAATTTTTAAAAAGGTTTTCCCTTATCCTAAGAAAGAGGAGATATCTCAGTTTTTTTGGCCCCGAGTATATTTAAACTCAAGATGGATTACTTACTTTTATCTTTAAATTCAATATAAATTATTTGGTCTTTCAGATTCCCTTAAACTAGGAAAATTAAGTGTTGTTGCCTATCAAGAAGAAAAAGAACTTAAAACCTTGAGATGTTAACAAGCAATTTGAAGCCCTTTATAGCTGGGCAAAAACCATATGGATTACGTTTCCTTTTTTCTTTTGAACATGGAAGAGAAAATATGGAAAAATGATTTTTTCATATCCAAATATGTTTTTTCTTTCATCCTGATTGTCCCTCCCAATCCTTATTACATGCCAGGAATATTCCCAGGTCTCTGCAGTCTTTAAATCTGTGGTTCCTGAGAGATGTACCTTTCAGTAAGCCATTCCTGCATGACTAGAAGAGACATTCCAAACACCTCCTAAACTCCATTGAGCAACGTAAGACTTTCAAGACTCCCTTTCATTTGGCTTTTTGCTTATGTATGCTATTAGTTGTCTGTATGGAGCTTTATTGTACTCATATATAATAGCTTATGTCATTTATTGTACCTTTAAAAGCCATCTACCATCTAATGAGTCCAAAGTTTTATGGAATAAGCACCTAGGTTAGCACACTGTTACATTGTGCTAAGTAGTACAATCCTCTAGAAAACTAATGGTGCCCAGCATAATCATCTTTGGGTAAGACATTACAAGGAAGAAGGAATTGGAATACTCTTACCAGAAAATGGAAGTCTTTTAATAATAGGGTTTATAAAGCTCAATATATTTTCTTCAAATGTATTAGATTTGGTTTTTGAATTAAATTTATTTAGAGAGAAAGCTGTTAAAGTACACAATTAAAATTTTCATATCCAGCAATTTGCTTTCTCATCACTAGTTCTCTAAATTTTACACACGCAAGATATGTGTTCAATAGGAATGATAAAACAATGAGAATAAATTGAGGATACATTCAGTATAGATTTTCATTTTAACACGTAATCATAAGAACTTGGTATTTGAATAAGTTGATATTAGGAGAAGTAGAGAGGGAGGGAAAGGGAGAGAGGTAGCAAGGAATGGAAAGAATACTTAATACTTAATTTAGTTATAATTTGATTTAACTTTAGAACTTCAATTAAAAGTACAATTCAAGTTGGGAACATATATATATATATATATATATATATATACACATATATATATATATATGAATTTTATGTTATATTTATTTCATTCTTTTCCTCAATTCATTTATTTCATTCATTTCCTCATTTCAGTCTTTTCCTTCTTAATTTAAGATTAATTTTGGAGGATTGATACTTGCTTGCAGTTAGCATATGTCACCCATGATATTCCCAAACTTTTACCTCAACACCAAAGCAAGCTTTGTCCCAGAAGGGACATTGAACTTTTGGTTAACTGGATATAAGGGTCATTAAAGTTTCTACTGAATATGAAGGATGCCCTCAGCAATATGTGAGGTATTGTGGAGGAGATGTAACATGAGAAGAGAATGAAATGATTGTGACCATTCTGTTTGGAAAAGCCAAGCCTGAATTTAGGGAAAAAAAGTCTTGTATGTCAAACAGTGCAAATGCAAGGAAAGCAGGATTCTCATACAAACCTCATAATCTTGCAAAAGGAGAGCATCTGAGGATGTCTGAAGAAAGTTTTAAAGAAATTATAAGGGCATATCATTTTGTGTGGTGGAATTCAAACCTAAGGAACTAGTTACCCCGAAGTAATACAGGTCAGAAATATCAATATGTAACTTGTCTTTTGTGCTGAATATCATATTTCAGAGAGATTTCCTCCTCCCTCTTCTGGCACTCACATCTTAATAACTTTTTTTAGGACTCTTTCCTTAGAAACTTAGGAGAAAAGGAAGATTTAGACTAACACATAGGTTCACTAAGTTAATTTGAAAATGATAGAGAAAAAGGAAATTAACTATTTGAGACAAAGGGTCAACCTCTTAAAGCTAATAACTACTGAAAATATATTTCCAATGTAGGAACTTTAAGAAGAAATCACTTTCATAGTGGCCGATTTTTTAGAGTTTTCTGCAAAGATTCAAGGAAGAGTTCATCTCTATGGGAGAGGTAGGTCTTTGACAAACTGAAATGAGAATATTAAAATTTAATGAGAATTTGTTCAAATTTGGTTCTAGAAAGCAGTGAACCTATGGTGAAATGGAGATTAGAAAGATATACTTAGGGCTCAAATGATGTAAGGAAGAGGCTAATTCTTATATTGATTGCCATTAGTAGGCATATCAGAATATATAAAACACTTTATGAGCATAAACTAATTTAATGAACACAAGTTAATGAAGTGAACACAACTTTATCATTACATCAGTTTTATCTAAGAAAAAATGAACTTCAGCAATAAAATGGTATTTCCAAGGTCACCCAGTCAGTATGTATTAAAAGCAGGATACAAACCCAGATCTGTCTATGCCTATTTAACCACTCCAGTACATTGTCTTAAATACACTCCTTTTGGACATTAGGGTATTCACAAACAAGAGGAGTAAATAACTACACTGGTTATATTTCAAGCTGTGGACCCAAATCGCAACTACTTGAATAAGAATTGATGAATCCATGGAGAGAGACTTCAATTTCTGTGTCTAGAAATTTCTTTCCAAGATGTTTGCTTAGGTACAACCACCATATTTGAAGAGGAAGACATGAAGAGGGTGGACCAAGTACATCATTGAAGTTGGTCAGAATGATAAGGAGACTCAGTGACATATTTTTTAAGGACATATGAAGAAATGTGGAATGCTTAGGGTAAGAAGAGAAGCCTGTAGGCATGTGATAGCTGTCTTCAAATATCTGATAGGTTGTCACATGGAAGCAATATGGAATTTCTTCTATCTAGTTACATTGGAGAAATGTAAAAAATGGAAAATATTAAAATTCCAGATCAATGAAAAGCAACTTCAGGGCTAGTGGCACAAGTGCCTGCATGGCATGAGCAAGGTCATGAGTTCATTCCAAAAAAAAAAACCAAAAAAACTATAAATGTAACTCAGGCTCATAATGTTTCACTTTGTGTCTGGGATTATTTTAGATATCTAGGAAAGCTTATGAACATTTCTCAGAATAATATTTTAAATGCATAAAATAAGACCATAAGGGTGTGAATTATATTGACATATAAGTATTAAAATCTCAAAAACTGAAGAATTTAAAATAATATGAAGTACATATTTTTATATATTGATAATAAAACAGAGCTCTATTGCCTACATTAATGATAGAAACAATAGTAAATTTTAGTTTGGGATTAGGAAATATCAATATATACTATTTTTCTCATCAAATGATGTGGTAACTAAAAGATCTATAGATTCCATGTTCATATCTCCTGAGTTAGAGATGCCCAATAGTGAAGATATTATTACAGAAAGTTATGATTTTTCCTTTTTTTTTTTTTTTTGTACTGGGGATCGAACTCACGACCTTGCGCTTGCCAGGCAGGCGCTTAAGCCACTGAGCTAAATCCCCAGCAGTTATGATTTTTCCAAAACAAAAAAAAATAGTGTTAAAGAATGTCAGGGAAGTTTAAACAAAATTCTTACTTTGATAATATACTGTATTAAATCAGTTCTCTGGGGTACAGCTCAAATACAGTATGCTCCAAACTCTTTAATGGATTTTGTTATCTACAGTAAGGATGTTCCATTTTTAAGTAGTGGACAACTTTCTTTACAATAAAGCTTCCTTTGTCCATTTGCTTTCAACCTATTAAACAGGGAAATTAGGATCAATTTTGTTGAAGGAGAAATGAAAGGCTCTTACTCTTCAGTCTCTCCACTGACTCCTTTTCCCTCACATAACCTGTACGTACATATGAGCCCTAGGGCTTAATGAAACACTGTCACAGGACCATATACAAATTCCTTAGATATGCATTCAAGGTTGTGTAAAATCATGCCTCTCAGATGCTTCTCAACAGTGTACTCATTGTTTCTAAATTACCTACAAACATTCCTGGCACCACACCTTGCTTCACACTGCTCCCTAGTCTGGAATGCTTTACACGCCCTCCTTTTCTTTGCCACTTCCCTAAATTACAGTCTCCTGCAGGTTACTATTAGGTTCCGCTTCCTCCAAGAAGGATTCCATGATGATTCACTTTTGGTGATTGTTTCTGAATTCTGACGCATTTTAATATCTGTCTCTATTTGACATGAGAGATTGTTTTGATTTTGTTCCTATATCTGTTCTGTCTCAGCATCAAGAGAGTAGGTAACTATATCTCTGGAGCCTAGCAAACTATCATCTTTACAGAAGATTGCAAATTAGTTCTTATCTATAAAATGTATTTTTCTTGTTTGCCTCACTTCCCTAAAACAATTATAAGCTGTTTGTAAATAGAGACTTTCTGCAGCATTTTATTTCCCACAATTTGTCCAACACCTAGCACAATCCTCAGGAGTTTTGTACAGAGCATGGGAGGATTTGGACAGGGAAAATGTTATACAAAAAGTAGTATAGAAGGGAAGAAAACAGGATTTGATGTGGACAAAGTTATATCAGATCCTGAGGAAGTGTGAAGGAATACCCTTGAGAATGAAGAAGTTGGTTGAGACATGAGTATAAAAGGCTGAGAATAGTACTATAAAAAAAGGCTGAGAATATTAGCAAAAAGGTAATGTAAGTCACAACGAGAGAGAGAGAGATCAACAGGGATCACTGTTGAAAAATCCTGTCAGATAAATAGCAAGGTTAGGGCCCTTCTTTTGCCCACCATTCACCAAAAGTGAAAGAGATTTATGTGGTTTAAATATAGAACCTAGATTGGCCTAGATTCTGTGTTAAGACTTTGGCCTTTTAACTTAGAAGTATATATTTTTTGTACTGGGAATCAAACTGTGGACCTTGAGCTTGTCAGGCAGGCACTTGTACTGCTGAGCTATGACCCCCTCTTGACTCAGAAGTATTTAAAAATTTCCAAATTCTGATTTAAAAAAAGCACATGGCCAGAAAATTTCTCTTTGAAACACTGACAATATAATGTCTGTCATGTACAGCATGTTCAAAAATCCAACTTAATAAGAAACATTTTTGAAGACTATTGTTAAGCAGTGTAGTATGCAACTTTGATGTGGAAGGGTATGCAGTTTCACAAAAAGCACATAGAAATCAGGTGATATAGACTAGTAAGAAAAAATCTTTTTAACGAGGAGGATAAAAACATAATAAATAACAATAGTTCACAAAGCCAAGAGTTTACCTTTGATAGGCATCGTATCAAGTATTTGACAAATGTTGCTGAATTTAATAAGCATAGCTCTTTGAGCTAAGTACACATCCTTATATTAGAGGTGATAAGCTGAAGTTCAGAGATTTTAATTAAAATATTTCAAGTCATCCCACTGTTGTGAATGGGAGAATGGCAGATTTAGAATTTGAACCCAAGTGAGTTTGGCTTCAGGTGGTGGAATTTTCTTTGGCTTACACAATGTTGGTATATTGCCATACTGTCAAACACCATTCTTCCTTGAATAAGAAGCAAAAACTTATTTAGTGAGATTATAAATTGTATATAAACATAGAGGCCAGTGAGTGTGATGTAATACAAAGCTAAAAAGTCCTTCAATCTCACTTGAGCCTTTTGTTTTATTATTTTTTTCTATCATACTTTAATTTTTCTCCCACAGTTCCTGGAGACATATAAAGAAATAGCCAATAAGAGGCTAATAGGATTTTAGGTCTTTCATTTCATGAAAGTATTGGGAACAAGGCCCAACTAGCTAACACAGCGGAGATCTTAGAGAGATGAAAATCATTTACATGGTGGGATAAGTCAATTGGAATAATTAGAGGGTGAATGGAATTTTCTTTGTTTAGGCTGAGATACGTTCCAAGTAGGAAGTTTGTGATTTATGCTGCATCAAAGCAGAAATTAATGGCCAAGGAAGTAAGAATTTTGCATTTTCTGCTTCTGAACATTATGCTAAAAATAATAAAACAGCCCTATCTTTTCATTAAGGCAGAAATATCAGTGGGATTCGCCTCAAGCTCTGAGTTTGTAAATGCCCAATAATTTACCTCAATTGAAGATACTTAATACCAAAAAGGTGCTCTTGCCCTTCAGGAATCTATTTTAAATGTTATTCAAATTTAATTGGCCTCAGGGATATTTATTGAGCACATATTTGATGAGATGGCTTGTCTGATACCCAAGGAACTTCACAGCAAAGTCTCTTCATTAGGGCAAGCCACTTCCTTCTGATCTTTTCAAATTTACCCACACCCTCAGATTATCTTCTTAATGGGGCTTGAACAGACATGCACATTTCTAGGACTGTAATAAATCTTTACTATCCCACCTGACTGGTTTTTTAATTCCCCCCTTGCTTCCTTAATATCCTTTGGTCTTATTCTGACTGACACAAATTTACCCCACCTATCAAATACTTTAAGATCACACTACTTCCTCTTTGACAACAAGGAAGAAGCTGACATTTGTTTATAAATAAATTCATCACTTTTCAGCTTCAAAATGAGCTCATGTCACATCAGGGAGGAGAAAGCACAGTATTTTATTTCTTAATACTGAAGGGATATGCTTTCTGTTCAAAGCCAAACTTATTGAGGAAAAATTTACCTAAATTTATTCAATTTAAATGTACAGTTTGATTGCTATTGACAAATATATAGACACCAGTAATTTTTGTTCCTATAAAGATATAAATCATTAACATCATCATAGGAAGTACCCTCTTACCACCATGTTTAGGCAGCCATTTAATTTTCTATTACTTAGAAAATAATTTATCTGGTTCAATAACTTTACATATACAAAGTCATACAGGTTTTAAATTTTTTAAATCTAGAGTTTAGGGATTAAGTTATACTATTGTATAGATCAGAAATTTGTTCATCTTATCTTTCTATTTATTTTAATTTATTGTTCATTTGTATTGCTTTCTAAGTTATATTTCTTCATAGAATATGCCACAATTTATTTGATGTGTATAAATGTTTGGGTTACTTATAAGTTTTAGTTACTATGAATAAGACTGAACAAATAAACCAATATTGTCTTTTTGCAATTCCCTTGGTAACACAATATCTGAAATTGGTTTTACTTTCATTTACTGCTTATTTTATTTTGTTTTGTTTTGCTTTGTTTTGTTTGGTTTGAGACAGTGTCTTATTCTCTCATCCAGGCTGAGTTTGAGCTCACTGTGTAGCACAGGACGGTCTTGAACCACCTACCTCAGTCTTCCACATGCTGGATTACAGGCATGTGCTATTAGGCCTAGTTTGAAACTAGTTACTTTACAAAGAATGAAAATTATTTTTCTCATGGCTTTGAAAGCTGAGAAATCCAAGAACATAAGTGCAGCTTCTGGTCAGGGCTTTGGTATTGCATCCTACCATTGCAGAAGTGTGAATGGCAAGACAGAATGTTTACAATACAGAAATACAAGGGCTATCATCATTTGCTAACATTTCTCTCATGTTAAATAATCCTAGTCCAATGAAAAATGCAGTAATCTCTCTTAATGACCTAATCCCCTTCTAAAGTTCACACCCACCACTATTGCCACATTGGTGGTCAAATTTCAGCATGAGTTCTAAAAAGGACAGAATGTTTTCCAAGCAAAGCAATGGACATACACAAAATACTTATATATGGAATTTCAGGCATCATACAGTATACATAAATTTAATTTTAAAAAACAGCAAAAATATTTGTACAAAGGAATCATATTGTTTTACGCTCCTGTGTATAAGGGGTGAATATTCCAATTGTTTTATGTCTTCACCAACACTTGATAGTGCTATACTTTTTAATTTTACATATCATAGTGTGCATGCATTTTTATCTAATTTTAATTTTATTTTATATTTCTATGAAGGCTGAGATGTTGAATATCTTTTTATGTGCTTATTGATTATTTATGTCTCTTCTTTTATAAAGTGTTTGAAAGATTTCTGTATCCTTCTTTAGGTTGCTGACTACTTAATATTGAGTTGTGGGAATTCTTTATATAATCTGGTTGCCTGTACTTAGTAAGATATATGCATTATGAATTTTCCTTCCAATCTAAGATTTGTACTTTCATTTTCTTGTGAGTACATTTTGAAGTTTTGAGAATTTTTTGTTTCTATTTTGGCATGTTTTTCTATCAAGAATATTGGTTTTTGAAAAGGGAAACAATTTTTTATATTATAGATTTTCTTAATTTTAGTTTGTACATTTTGATATGAAATACATTTCAAGTTAATATGTATGTACTATAGCATGACATAAAGATTCATTTCCCTCTCCCCTACTTGGGTATACAGTTGATCCAGTCCTATTTGTTGCGAAGTGCATTATTTTCTCATTGAAATTTTGACACATTTATTAAGACTCAATTGAACATGTATGAGTAGGTCTGTGTCTGTGTCATATTCAGTTTCTTGATCACACTTGAATAAACTCATTAACAAAGCCACACTATCTTCATTACTATAGCTTTAAGTATACATTTTACATGTTTTTTATTTTATTGGTGCACTTTCATAACACATGAAATTTGCATTCATCTTAGTGGAGTAGGTGCATGTATAGAATACATCTTGACTCTTTTTATTCTGCTTTGCCTCACTACCCACCTCCTTTCCTCTGTCTCTAAATCTCCTTTTCCATTTTCATTATTGTTATTTCATTATTATTATTTTATTTTTAGGTTGTGCATTTAACGTATGACATTTACATTCATTGCACATATTTGGCACATGCATATGACACATTTTATGATTTTTTACTTCCCTTTCCCTTTCACCTATATTTGGACCCCTTCCCATTTGTAAAAGGTGCATCTTCCTGTTTCTCTCTAGCAGTCCTTTGTTTTTCCTCTCCTTATTTACCCTTTGCTTTACTCAAATGAGAGATAACATATGGTATTTAAACTTGTGGGTCTAATTTATTTCGCTTAATATTATATTTTCCTGGTGTATCCATTTTCCTACAAATGTCTCAGATTTATCCTTCTGTGTAGTCAAGTAGTATTCCATTATGTATAGATATCACATTTTCTTTATCCATTCATCTGTTGTGTATGCAGGTTGCTGTAATTAGGGATTGCAAAGAGAACAGTAACATACAGGGCACATATTTTATAATGTTATTTATAATGGTCACTCAAGGAGTCAAAGACAAAGAAAGTATAAGATATAGGTTTACAACACTAAAGACTTAGAAAATCTAGCCAAGGGCCTGGATCCCATGGCAATAACCTGCATGATTTCACCTGAAAATCTATAGCCTATGACAATGCATTCCATGAGTCCAACTGGAGGCCTAGAACCCATGACAATGACTCATGCAAGTCTATTTCATGGATCTGTGCTAGGTAGGCTCAAAGTTCAGCAATGGAAGCTAGAATGTCTATGCTAGCACGCTGAAGGGTCTGTACTAGTAGGCTGATTGTTTTACACTGGAGTCAAAAAGCAGTGCTCAAATTAAGGACCAAGATTTCCCCTAAAAATATCACAGCCATCCACAGTAACAGCGAGGTGCTGAGCTCCACCAATGATAAGAAAAGCTAAGTACATATCAGGAATCCAGCATGACAAATTTCTGGAGATTAAACAGCACACATTTTCCCCTCCATAACCAGGAAGCGATGCTTAAAGTAAGGACCAAAGCTCCCCTAAAGTGAACCACAGCCATTCTTAGCAAAAAGGTCCTGAGTACCTCCAATGATAACAGCCGAGTTCATATCAAGGGAGCTAGCATGACAAGCTTCTCCAGCAGAGCCAATGGCTCCAAACAACAGCAACACTTAGGAGAACCCACAACACTATGCTTTTCCTCTCTGCATCTCCTTTTAATGTTGGCAACAGTCCTCAGTGGGCCATCCATGCTCAGTACCATGCTGATTCAGTTCAGCTGCTGTTAATGTTGACCACTAGGTAGTTTTTAAAATTTTATTTAAAGAGAAAAAAAGGGTAGCAACAATACAGAATTCCAAAGGAAAAAAAGAACAAAAAAACACACTAAGAAATCATTACTTGATAAATTACATACTGTCATCTTGGAAATAGTTGTTCAAGTTACAAAATTAAAGCATACAAAGTAGACACTCTAGGTTTTAATCTACTATGCAGGCTGCTTCTAGGATTTAGCTATATCAGTATGAACTGTACTGCTACAAACACTGGTATGCATGTATTCCTGTAGTATGATACCTTTAGCTCTTTTGGAGGATACCTAAATGGGGAATAGCTCAGTCAAATGTAATTTCTAATTTTAGTTAGAGAAATCTCCATATTGATTGTACTTGTTTATATCTCCACAAACAATGTAGGAGGGTTTCACCACAACCATAGCAGCACTTGTTATTATTTGATTTCTTGATAGTTTTCATTCTGTCAGGTATAGAATGACATTTTAGTGTTGTTTTAATTTGCATTTCTCTAATTGTTAGACATGTTGAACATTTTTATGTGTTTATCTGCCATTTGTACTTCTGAGAAATGTTTATTCATTTCTGTCACCCATTTTTGATTGGATCTTTTATGTTGAGTGGTCTAATTTATATCACAAGTGTTGATATAAAAAATGCATAAGATTTTCAACTTTGCTCTCACTGTATAAAAGTGCTTTGACTATGTTCAACTGTTTGTATTTTCAAAGTAATGTTCAAATCAGGTTTTAAAATTTAATGAAGAATTTTGCTGAATTTTTGATCAAAATTACATTGAATTCATATACCAATTTTGAGAAAATTTGCATTTTTACAACACTGAGTCTTCTAAAGTCATGATATATCTTTCCCATTTATTTTGGTCTTTATTTTCAGAAATACTTTCTCATTTTTAGTACTGCATAATGGCCTATTACACACTTTTAAAAACTTTAAATGTGACTAACAATATTAAATGAATTTATTTATAAAATACGTTTAATATTGTTCATTTTTATTAAATAGAAACACAATTAGTGTTTTTTATAAATTGAGCATATGTGATTATGTGTAATCCATCATTCCATAGCTACTTTCTAAAAAGAGAATTTGTAACTTTGGTTTTAGTTGTTTGTGATGTTCTTGACCATGGTTTTCTTTCTTTCTTGCCCATGCTAACATGCTTATTTAAAATGTTTGCTTTAAATTAACATATAATTATATATATATGTTATATATATATTATATATATATATAATGTATGATGTGACATTTCAACATATTTATACAAGGCTGGGTGCAGTGATGCATGTCTATAATCCTAATGCTCAGGAGATGGAAGCAGGAGGATTGACATGAGTTTGAGGCAGCCTTGGGCTACATAGTGAGTGCAAGGACAACCTGAACTACACAGCAGGATCCTGTGTCAGAAACAAAGAAACCATCAATACATGTATACAAAGTGTACCAACTAAATTAGAATAATTAGCATTTCCACTGTCTTGGAATTTCTTTATGTTTTGCACATTTAGGCTCTGCTCCTCCTCTACATCTTATAACACACACTTTGTTATTGTGAGGTATAGCCATCCTGCTATTCTGTGGAACACTGCAACCTATTTCTTCTGTTTTTCTATTTGTTGTACAATCTCCCTGTATTTCCCCTTTTCCTTACTAGTTTCTTACAATTACTAATCTACTCTCTTCTAACTTGAGATAAACTTTGTTCTCATTTTTTTCCTCTCTTTGTCTCTCTGTATCGCTGCCTCTATCTCTGTCTCTGTCTCTGTGTCTGTCTTTCTGTCTCTTTCTCTTTTGCTCTTTCTGTCACTCTCACTCTTTTACATTCTCTCAGTGTCTCTGTACTGGGGATTATACTGGGCCTTCACACTAAGCTGCATCACCAGTCCTGTTGTTCTTTATTTTGAGACAGAGTCTTACTGAGTTGCTAAATTGCCCAGAATGCAATAATCTTGCCGTTCTTCTGCCTCAGTCTGGGATTATAGGTATGCACCACCATGCCCAAATATATGATTCTCTTTATAATTAACTTTCCAGGTGTACTGAGCTCTTGGATGTGTACATTGTTGTTTCCCAACAAATATAAGAAATTTTCATCATTCTTTTCAAGAAACTGTCCTACTTTTTTCTCAATGCCTCTAGAAGACCAATTACATATACATTTAAAAGGTTTTTATTACCTCATGGATAACTCAGAATTTTAGTTATTTTTCATTGTTTTTCTCTCTGATTTTTAGACTGGATAGGTCTTATGATGAAATTGTTTTTAAGTCTCTAACTGCTTTTTCTGCAAACTGTAGCTTGTTGATAAGCTCCACAATACATTATTTCACACTAGAATTTTATCTTTAATTTATAGATTTCTGAATTTTGTTCTTCTATATTGTTTTCATTATTTTGTGGTTGACATTTTGTCTTGGGTACTTTGCTCTCATTGCTGAGGCAAAATACCTGACACCCAAAATGAGAGAAGGAAAGGCTTATTGAACTTAGAGTTTTTGGATGCTTCAGTCCATACTCAGCTGGCTCCAAAGCAAGGTGGTATGGCTAAGGGGCAGCTGTTCATGGCTGCAAGTAACAAGAGTGAAAAAGGCAAAAAGGGGAAAAATGTGTCACCTTCCCTCCCTTATATTATACGCTGGCTGCCTGCCCCTGAGTGAGTGCAGCGCTCACCACCAATCTCAGTGCTAGACAATGAACCAATCAAAAACAATAGACTCAGCCACCTCTATGACTGCATGAGGCTTTGAAGAAACACCCAGACACAAATCATAACATTCCACCTGTGGCCTCCCAAAGACTCATGCATATCCTTTATATAAAAGATATTTAGTCCATCTCCAAGAGTTGCCCAAGTCATAACATTTTCAGCACTGCTGAAAAGTACAAGTCCCAAATCTCCTCCTAGATCTAAGGAAAACTCTTATCTGTAACCTACTCTACAAAGTTAAACATATCCAACATACAATGGTACAAGACAAACATTACCATTCCAAAGGGTACAAACAGGAGGCTGCAAAGGAATGAAACCAAAGGAAGTCCAAAACCCAGCAGGGAAATCATTATGTCCTGGAGTTCCATGCTCAGTATCTGAAGCAATCTAATTTTGAGCTTCAAAAGTTTTGAGTGACTCCACATCCATCACACTGCAGGTAGTTTGAGCTCCCATGGCTTCTCTCTTAGGCCCATGTTGCTCCCTCCAAGCAAGTTTCCCTAGATGATCCACGCTGTTAGATTTTCCAAGCTCCTGCATTCTCCATTGCACCTTTGGTTTCACACTCACAACTTCACACACTGTTCTCTCATGGGCAAACTGCCTGGTCTTCCAGGCCTTCTGAAATCAGAGTGGATATATTTTTAGCTTCAGAATTCATGCATTCTGTGTCTAAACTAGTGCCACATAGATGCTACCAAAGTCCACTGCCAGCTGGTGCAATAGCCAGGATTTCTTGTCTTGGCTGAAGGAGTCAAGGGCCTGGATTGCTGGGCATTCTGAACCTGATTGTGAGGAACAGATTCTCTTTTGCCTCCATTCTGGAGGTGGTGTGACTGCTGTCATTATGAAACATGGTGCCCTGTGGCTTTCTTGTCAAAGCAAATTTTTTCACTTTTCCAGTTTTGAGGTTACAAAGGGTGGAAACCTGCCATTGCTTCCTCCAACGCCTCCAGATCATCTTTTTTATTTTCCTTTTTCTTGTCAGCAATGGAGATCTCAGCTCTACCTTTACAGTCCACAGCTTTACTGGAGCTTTCTTTCTGGCCAAACTGATAGAGTTTTAAATCACACTACTGGGCCATTTGCTCTTGATTTGCAACACAAATCTGGCTCAAAGCATCCAATAATAGCTATGCCAATACCTCTACATTTGACTGCTTTGAAATTTCTTCAGCCAGATTTATTAGTCTGCCACTCTTAATCTTAGTCTCAGGCAAAGTTTCTGGACATGAGAAAAATGCAGATAAACTTTCTGCCAAGCTATAGCACACATTGTCAGGAAATCAACAACCAAAGCAGTCCTTCCCAGAAGAAACCTCCTGAGCCTGGTCTTTATTGGTTTTCTTGTTTTGTGAGCTGTCACCAGAATTTCCCATACAGAACAGCCTAAGTCATTCTGCTTCTGTGTTTTCTGGTGACAACTCAAACTTTCCAAACTCTTCCCACAAGCCATTCCCAAAGTTTCTTGAGCCCCATGGTCAGGTATATTTGTAACAATGACCCCACTTCACTGGTACCCATTTCTGTTTTTGTTAATTTTGTCTCATTGCTGAGACAAAATACCTGGCATTCTTGTCTGTTAATTTCAGAATCTGTACATCTAAGGATATTTTTATGTTGATTGCACTTTTTCTTGATTTAGGGTCACATATACTTCTTTCAATTTAGATGTCTTACTAGATATTTTGGATGATATATTGTAGGTAATCAGTTGTGTATATTGTCTTCCTTTACATAGTGGAGTGTATTGTCTTAGCAACAGCTACTTTAGTAGTCACTTCCCTGAATTTATGGAGACTTTTCCTATAGGTTTTGTTCTTGTGGATCTAGTGTAACTGTAACTGTACATCATGGTCCTTTCCATAATGCATGGTATGACAGTTCAAGTAGAATGTCAATTTGATTGGCTTTGGGATCTACCTGGGGGATTGGTGAAACATACTTCTGGGTGTGTCTGAGTAGGTTACAGATGTGTTGCTTTGGAGCCCATTGCTGGTCTCTGGCCCCTTCCTCTCTGCCACTGTTATACTCATTTGTTTCCTAGTAACTATCAACTAAGTATCTTTGCTCAAACATGCACTTCTGCCATGATGTTCCTGGCTTGGAGCCAGCCAAGCAATGATTGAATCCTCTGACATGATGAAGCAATGAAGCAATTAAAAACTTTCTTCCTTTAAATTGTGTGTGTCATTATTATGTTTCAGCAATGGGGAAGCTATCTAATAAAGAAACTGGTACCAGAGAATTGGGTCATTGTTATCACTGCATTGCCATGTGTCTCAGAAGCCTTTGAAGGTAGTTTTCAGGCCAAATTTTATAAGATTTGGAGATGTGGGTTAGAGAAACCTTAGAATGAAGTAGGTAGAACCTGATGAGTGATTCTAGTTAGACCATATCGGAGTAGAGTACTGATAGGAATGTGGATAGTAAAACTCATGCTCAGCACATTTCTATTGAGAACAAGGGCTCCATTGATAGTTGGAGTACAAGCCATATATTTTACATGGTGACAGTGTTGTGATATGTATTGTGCCCATGTCTTGAGACTTTACTGGAGATTGAGATTGAGAACAGTGGACTGATTCATTTGGAAAGGAAAATTTCAAGTCACCCCAACATGTAAGCTGTGGCATGTTTACTGTTGGTGCCTATCAGCTAGATTTATAGTGACAATTGAGGACAAAATTCAGAGAAGAATCATTTGAAAAACTTATTTTTTTTGCTAGATGGACCCACATGTAATTTGGGGGCAAAAGAAGGCTGCTGAAGCAATTATCGAAAGGAACCAAGTTCTTTGTACAGTGATAAGAAGAAAGATGCCATAAAAGCATCTCAGGAATCAACACAACTCTACCCACATCAGGCTCAAGAATGTAAAAATTTAATCTTCTGTTTGAGAAGAGAATCTGTGGATCCCCTGATAGTGAAGGACTGCCTAGAGAATTGATTCCTTAGGATTCATTTTACTTTGCTTACCATGCTGACACTCAGAGACTGCTACAGCCATGGATAAGAAGGCCCGACTACTGTACCTACTGACAGCAGACCATAGTGTTTTCCATATGATGCTGTTTTTTACTTACATGTATAATATGAGAGTTGTGGGGTTAGGGAGGTTTCTGCCTAGATAAAAAAAGAAAGACCTGGAAGATCAGGCAAGGAGTCCACATGTGATCAGTGCCTGAAGCTATGAGAATGATGCCAGACATACATTGGAGATCCAAGAACCCTGGAGATGCCAGAAATATGGACTGTCTGCAGAGGAACTCTGTAGCTTAAGGGTGAAGCCAATTCAAGAAAGGGATCCTATAGACTGCAACTCTCAAGGATATAAGGGTGGAGCCACTCAAGCCCTCTGGAACTCAGATTTCACCACCCTTTTCTCTGGATTTTTGACATGGAGTTTTAGCATTTAACATTTGCCCTTTTGGGTTCCAGTCTTGTCATCTGAATTCTTTTCTATTTTTCCTTTTTTGAATGAGAGTTTTATACTGTGGCACTGTACTTTGGTTTTCATTTTAATAGACTTTAACAGTTTAGGATTTGCTTTGATTCTCTGAAGAGACTTAGACTTTTGAAAAATATTGAAACTTTTTTGACTTTGGAGAAGAGATTGCTATTTTCCTAGGGTCATGCAGGATAGTTGCATTATGTTAAGTAGCATTTTGGAGTTGTTATTGTCTTTATTTGGAAATTATAATTTAAGAAATTTAGGGGAGTATGAAGTTGACAAGAAGTGGGATATAGCAGTTAAGATGAAGGTTAACCAAATTGGCTTTGGGATCTGCCCAAGAATTGGTGCAGTGTACCTCTGGCTGTGTCTGGGTGGGTTGTGATGGCATGATCTTGAGCTCTATGTTTGGTCACTGACCCATTCTTCTCATGCATGGTTCCCCTGTTCTGCCTTCTGGCTTCCATGAACTAAACTTCTTTGCTTTGCCACACCCTTCTGTGAAGGCATTCCCTCCTTGAATACAGTCAACCCTGAAATGAAAACATCTGAAAGCACTTATCTAATTAAAAGCCTTTCCTTTCAGTTGTGAACATCAAGTATTGTGTCTTGGTGATGGGAAAGTTGACTAACACAATAGTCTTTCTGTTACCTTAGCTGAATGCTGGGAATTTTATTGAGGTCTCTTCACTCTGGTGGTAGTGGAACTCCAATATATTTGAGGACTGTGAGACCATTTGGATTTCTGTTTCACTTAACTTCACAGCAATCTCTTGCTGGGATACCCTAAACAATCCTGTCTTACATATGTATAGCTCAACTTTTGGTCAATAACTTATTGGAGTCCCCAACAGTGTTACTTGTAAACCTTGTTGTGCAGCCCCATACTTTCTGGTATCCTGCACTCAACTTCAAGATCCCCTTAGCAATATCACAGTCTTCTTGAATTCTACTCTTTTGTGTCTTGCACTGGAAATTGTCCCCAGGCAATAAACTGACAAGAATGTGTGAATTATCATGTATGTTTTTTATTAGTGCTCATAATCATGCTCTGCCTATGGTCTATTAAAACAATCATTTTACATTATGTCCAATTTTATAGTTGTTATGGCTGACACATTGTGTCAATTTGACATGTTTAGGGGTTTAACAAAGAGACTCAGCAGGGAACCAGGGTTCTTACTTTGTAAATATCCTCATCCTGTGCTAGAGGAGGACAAAGAGATTTTTTGAGTGCTACACTGGCCCTGGAGGTGGTAGGGTGGTCTATGTACAATATAGGGGAGGAAAAGTGGCTTTCTCTTTCCTCCTTTTTGTTCTGGATGCTTTTGCTAGATGTTGCCTTGAAGTGTTGTTCCTGTGTCCTGCCATCCTGCCCTGGAGCCAACCGATTATGGACTGAAACCACAACAAACAGTGAGCTAAATAAAAATTTCATTTCTTCATTTTAGGTGTCAGGTATCCTGTCTCAGTGATGAGAAAAGTAAACAAGACAGTAGTGTTTTTTTTTTCAAATAATGGGTTGATATATTAGTTACTAGTTAATTGATCCTAAACAGAAGCAGAAGTCTCTCTGCTTTCTTGTGCTTAATAAATTTGTTTCTCAACTTTTTCTATTTTATCAGTCTTTTATGTGTAGAAATTGGGATTTAACACAGGATGTTCTCACTGAGCTACATCACTAACTCTTTAATTTTTTTTATTTTGAGATAAAGACTATGTTACTATTGATATCTATGTATATACAGACAGATACACACTTTTCCACTTGGTTTAAAATCATTCAGATATTAGAGTCATATTGGTAAATATATTTTATCTCTTATAGATTTCATTTTTGTTTGTTCTTAATTCTGTTATGAGCATGAGTCTTGAACTCTTCTGTAATCTCTACATCTTCAGGAATTTCCTTAGTTTTTTTATCTTCTGGTAAAGGAAAGTATAGGTAAATTTTAAATCACCTGAGTTTGATATTGGAGAGCTGCGGAAATTTCATCAGCCCTTCTTTAGTTTGAGCATAGTTGACTGGCATAATGTAGACATTCGGAAATATATCCTTTTCAAACATTAAATTTAAGAATATGTGTGACATTTCTTCTTTCTTTAAGCCTAAGTAATGAGATTTTTTTTATCAATTTGACAAACTCTACTTAATTATATCTCATTTTCTAAAACCACATTCAAACAAATATTCTAATGAGAGGCTGTTTAATACACCTTGAATTAGCATGGCAATGAGTCACACTAATGCTGCCTTAGGTGTCAGCCAATGTTTCAGCCACAAAAATATGTAAAATCCTGTTCTCACAATTGTTTCTTGCAATTATAGCAGCATGGGGAAGAACCACAAAACCTTACCTTTGCTTCACCTTTGTAAGATGACTGGTTACACCCTGACCTCCACCCATGATGGAAAGTACCCTCTGCAACAGTTAGATTCCAAGATAATATATCTTTGCCCATTTCTACTCAGAACTAAAACTGTATATAAACCTAACTCAGTTGCCCTTGGGGTCAATGTTCCAGTAGTTGGCTGGATGGCATCTGCCAGCCAAAAAGGCTTGCTTCCACCTGCTCTCTGTCACTGTGTGTGATTTAGAGAGTGTTTCACTCTGCTGCAACATTTAGCAGTCCCAGTGAGATCTGCACAAAAGGTACCCAGAAACGGAGGCATTGGTTTTGTCTTTGTACCTGAGGACCTGTGTAATATGTGTACATGTGGGTCCCCTGAATGAGTCCTCCTCCTGAGGAGAGAGGTCCCAAAAGTAAACCAGCAATTTTACCATCAGGCCCATGGGAAAATGACCCATCAGCAACTGCCCCACCACCTGCGGTCCCTCTGTTATCCTATCCTGCAACTTGTCACACCTGGAAGCAGCTGTTAGGCATAGCTGGAGCAGCTGTTAGGCATAGCTGGACCAGTCTGGACCATAGCAGCTGTTAGGCATAGCTGGACCAGCTGTTAGGCATAGCTGGACCATCCTGCAACTTGTCACACCTGGAAGCAGCTGTTAGGCATAGCTGGAAGCAGCTGTTAGGCATAGCTGGACCAGTCTGGACCATAGGACCAGACTCCACATCTGGGGCTTCAATAACTGTGGGTCCATCACTCTTTATGCCCTTACACCAAATGCCAGAAGCTAGGAAGGGAAGACAAGCCCAATTCATTATGCTCTATATGTCTTTTAGCATATGTGATTTGTAGAACTGGATGGTCCCAAACCCACCTTTTTCTGAACAACCCAGGGCCTTAATTACTGTTCCTGATATCATTTTCCAGATTCACTGCCCTACTTAGGATGATTGTCAACAGTTGTTGTTGACCCTTTTCACCTCTGAGGAAAGAGATAGGATTTGGAAAACAACAGAAGATCAAATCAGAAAAAAATTTGTGGGCACAGAACAGGATACAGAAATCTGTGAAAGAGGTCCTGCCTCAAAAAGCCTTAATAATACAGATGGTATGGGTTTCCTGGAGACACACCATAGATCCATGGTGGCCTGATCATAGATGCCTGATTACCTACAAATCTAAATAAGGTAGCAGAGTGTTTCAGGGACTGAGAGTCCAATAGCCTATACCAAGCACCTTCTGGAGGCTTACTGATGTTACACACTTTTGGACCTGAAAGCACTTGAGAATGCCCATACTGTCACCATGGCTTTTGTCACTCAGTCAGTCTAACAATCAGCGTAAATTACAAAAGTAAAAAGAAAAAAGACACTAAAAAACAAGCTGAACTTTGGTAGCTGCTTTCCAAGAGGCTATTAAACCAGGGGTCAATAAGATTAAAAATAAACGGTCAGGATCAGGATCATATCATTTTCCTCTATATTTGGACCAAAGTGCCTATTGCAAAGAAGGGGGAATTTTGAAAAGAAGTGCCCGAAGTTATTTATAAGGGAAGGTGACTCCTGCAAGAGGAAAAGACATTAAAAATTTCTAGATCTTAGTATTACTACAAATCATGTGGCTGCCCAAAAAAGATGGCTATTATACACTGTCTCAGCCACCAGGTGGGTGGGTTCAATTGAGGCAAGAGCCAACCACACTGCAAATCTGGCAGCCAAGCAGCCAGCCAATCTGGACATCCCTGAATTTAAAATGGTGCTCATGGCACCATACTTAAAACCTTCCACTTACTCCAAACTTGAACTCAAAAGGGGCAAATTGGAGGGAGCCACAGACCACAATGCCTGGCAGAGAATGCCAGCAGGGACTATATTCCTCTCTGAGGCCCTAGGAAGGTTTTTGTTTAATGACTTGCATGCCCTAACACACTTGGGAAAACCTGCCATGATGGAGTTGCTTCACTGATGTTTTTATATTTCTGGGCTTTGAATGCTGTGTTTCTTGGTCCTGAATGTTGTAGAGCTTGTACCTGCAACAGGCCTACACAGCGGCCACACCACCAGCCTGCTGTTCAAAGACAAAGAACCAACCTATTCAAAGACACTGATGTCAACTTTTCTGAGATCCAGCCCACCAAAGAGAATAGGGAATATTTTTTGATCTTGATCTGTGTCTATTCATGCTGGATGGAGGTTCTCCCCACTAAGATTGAGACCTCTAGGGAGGTGACCAGGTCCATTTTTGAACTGATTTTCCCCAGGTATGGGGATCCCATGACCACTGGGTCAGACAATTGACCAGTGTTCAGAGGTAGAACAGTCCAGGGATTAGCCTTAGATTTAAGGCTAACATGGAAGGTCCACATGGTCTATCAGCCTCAGAGCTCTGGTCAGGTGGAAAGACAAAATCACACCCTCAAGACCACTCTCCAGTCTCTTGGCCAAACACTGCCAGGAGACTGGAGCCACAAGGGTGACCATGTCACCACTGGTTGTCCTTTGTTTTTGGTACATGTCATACTGAGACAGTCTCTTTTTAAAATTCTGTTTGGGAGGCCTCTCCCACTCATGCTTGTATTGGAATGACCACTAGAGACTAGGTCATTTGACCATCACTGGCAGATACTCTCTCCAGAACTCCTTTGGCAGAATGTCCACAGACTGTTTTGGAATACTATCCTATCCCTTCCATTTTAATAGATAACATATGTGATAATGAGATTTGTGTAGATAAAACAGCCAATTGGCAATACATGAGGATTCCATGCAACATAACTCCCTAGAGGGTCCAGACCAAGTACAGCTGTTAGTTCTGGATGAAAATCCCACATATGCATCAGGTTAGAACACTGTTAGACACCACATGTTAGGACAGAGGGAGAAATAATACGGGAATGAGCCAGACTAACACATTTTAGGTCTCAGCCAATGGCTTAGCTATAAAAAGAATGTAAGATCCTGTTCCTACAATTGTTTCTTGCTAAAATGACTTCATGGGAAAAATTACAAAACCTCGCCTTTGCTTCACCATGAGCTGTTGTAAGGTGTTTGGTTTTACCTTGCCCTCCACCTCTGATGGAACGTACTCTCCGTGACAGTGAGATTCCAAGACAATCTATCCTTGCCCTTTTCTACCCAGAACTAAAACTGTATATAAATCTAACTCAGTTATCCCTTGGAGTCAATGTCCTAGTAGTTTGCTCATAACTGTCCACTGGCTAATAAAGCTTGCTTGTACCTGCTATCTGTCTCTGTGAGTGATTTCTTGTGTTTTGCTCTCCGCCATAACAAGCATATGGGATGGTGTAACGTCAGCATTTAAGTGCTGTCTCTAAAACTTTAAGTCATGAGACTGATACATGCCTATTTACATTAATCTTCATATTTCAAATAGGAAAAGAAGAGTAAATGTGATGTGACCAAATGTTATCCCTATAGGAGAATGAAACTCCCAACCTCTTAACTGTCTGGAATGAGTCTGTGTTCTCTAAAATTGAAGAATGAATTTTAGGAACAATGGAGGGTAAGAGTAGAAATAATTATTGAGAGAAAGAAAGCTTCTGTCTGAGATAGAGAGAAAGGGGTCTCGAGTGGGTTACCAAAGATTCTGTATTTTCTTGGGATATTTATAGAGTAAAATCATGAGGTGAGGTGGGTCTAAAGTTGGGGAAAACGGGGAATTCGCAAGGCAGATGGGCATGAGGTGGGACAGAGCTATGTTTAGCCAATAAGATTAATAGTTCAGGTAAAATTGATAAAATTGGGAACAAATGGGGATGTGAGTCAGTTAGAAAGCAGGCATTCTTAGAGAGCTGTGACTCTTCCCTAGGGATTGGAATGGTGACTCCTGACTTCTCAAGGTGATCCAGATTTAATCCCTAAGGTTTATACTTAAGGGTGTGATTGCATTTTTTTGCCTCCTGTCCGGAGATATGGCCCACAGCAAGAGGTATGTGTCCCCTCCAAGGTCATCAGACATTTGGTCCTCTGTGCTGGCTTCCTCGAGGGCCTAGCCCTGTCTGACTGCCTATAAAATTTCTAACTAGCTCAGTTGCCTGTAACATTATGAGTTCATTACTATATTAATATTTGTCACTTATATTTTATATATCTTACATACTTCTAAGCAGTTTACATATATTTAAAATTTTTACAGTAACTATGATGTAGGTACTATTCTTTCATTGTATGGAAAAAGAGATCTGTCACAGAGTGGTTAATTAACTTGTATGAAGTTGTAGGACTGGTTATGTGACTAAGTTTGATTGCATGTGGTTAGTTACTAACTTTTAGGTAAGACTAACTGATATAGGGGAATGAAACTTCCAACCTACTATGTCTGGTATGAGTATGTGTTCTCTAAAATCAAACAATGAATTTCAGGAACAGCAGAGGTGAAGAGCAGAATATATTTATTGAGAGGAAGAAAGCTTCTGTCTGAAGAGAGATAGAAGGGGTCTGGAGTGGGTTGCCAAGGATTCTGTATTTTCCGGAGACTTTTATAGGGCAAAATCATGAGATTAGATGGCTTAAAGGTGGGGAAAATATGAATTTGCAAAATGGGAATAAAATGATCTAGATTTAATCCCTAAGGATTATACTTAAGGGTGTGCTTGCACTTGTCTTGAGATCTGACCCACAGCAAGAGGTGTGGGTCTCCTCCAAGGTCATCAGACATCTAGTCCTCTGTGCCAGCTTCCTCCAGGGGCTAGCACTGTCTGACTGTCTATAATATTTCCAAGTGGCTTAGCTGCCTGTAACGTAAGAAGAAATATCATTTTATATCTGTACTGATAAGAAAGTATGCCTTGCACCCTGTCATCATGCCTCCATGAATTAAAAAATACACAAATAATTTTAATAAACATCAACAAATTGTGACATTTTAAAATTTTTTTTTATTTTAAAGAGAATAAAACAAAAGAGGGCAGAACAAAGCAGATCAGAACAAAACAACATAAGCAACACAGCACTTTACAATAAGACAACCGGACATTAACAGTAGCTATCAAAATATCTCTTTCTCTGCTATAGTTGAGCATAGTTTCAAATATAATAATACCAAATGTAACAAAATAGTATAAAACCATTCAAAAGAATGAAAGGATTACAGGACATTCTGAATCAAATAACAGAGAA
The DNA here is from genome assembly GCA_004027295.1 of Dolichotis patagonum. NCBI lineage: Eukaryota > Metazoa > Chordata > Mammalia > Rodentia > Caviidae > Dolichotis > Dolichotis patagonum. The sequence continues at coordinate 56,253 of PVJX010009831.1, forward strand.
TAATCAATGGCTACTATAATATCTCATTTTCAATAAAAAATTTGTTTATACTTTCACATATATTAAAATCCCAATAAGATACAACATGTAGAAGCATAGTAGGACTTCTAAGGAAGACAATATTAAATCAGCAATGGCTGCCATAATGTTTTGTTTTCTTCAAAACAGCTGTTCGTACCATCATGCATAATAGAGTCAAACAAAACAGATTAAAACCATTCCAACTGATGAATGAAAACATGGAAAGGCTTCAAAGCAATGAAATGCGGAATCATGATTAATATAAAAACTTATATACTCTTACCAACTCTCATACTAGGGAGACTATATGGTATTTACACATGTGTGTTTGGTTTATTTCGCTTTTGAGTATGGTCTCAAGTTGTGTCCATTTATTTATAAATATCTCAATGTGATCATTCTTTATAGCTGAGTAGTATTCCATTGTATAAAATACCACAACTTTTTTATCCATTCCTCAGGTGATGGGCACTTAGGTTGTTTCCAGGATCTGGCTATTACAAATTGTGCTGCTATAAACATGGGTGCACATATATCACTGTGGTATGATGTTTTCAGATCTTCTGGGAATATCCCTAGAAGTGGAATAGCTGGAGCACAGGGGACTACCAGATCCAGCTTTTTGAGGAATCTCCAGACTGACCTCCACAGTGGTTGCACCAGTCTACACTCCCACCAAAATTGCGGAAGAGTTCCTTTTTCCCCACAGCCTCTCCAGCATTTGTTGTTGGTAGTATATTTTTTTAAATCTTGGCCATTTTTTCTGGGGTGAGATGGAATCTCAGTGTCGTTTTAATTTGCATTTCTTTCATGACTAATCATGATGGACATTTTTTCATGTATTTATTTGCCATTCGTATTTCCTCATCTGAGAACTGTGTATTCATTTCAGATGCCCATTTTTAGATTGGGTCTTTGAATTTCGAGTGTCTGATTTTTTTTTATTTCTTTACAAGTTCTAGACAGAAGTCCTTTGTATGACAGACAGTCCATTAAGATTTTTTTCTCAATTTGTGGGTTTTCTTTTCACTCTGCTGGAAATCTCTTTTGACATGCAGAAACTTTTTAATGAGATATGGTCCCAGTTATTGATTCTGGGAAGTATTTCCTGTGTGGTTTGATTCCTGTTCATGAATTCTCTACCTACTCCTATATCTTTGAGATTTTTACCTAGTTTGTTTTCCAACAGATTTACTGTTCCTGTTTTAATATTTAGATCTTTGATCCATTTAGATTTTAGTTTAGTACATGGTGATAGGCATGGGTTTGGTTTTTGTCTTCTGCATATGGATAGCCAATTTTTCCAGCACCATTTGTTAAAGAGACTGTCATTCTTACAGGAAACATATTTGGCCCCTTTATCAAAGATAAGGTGGTTGAGTGAGTTTGTGGTTGTGGTTGTATCTTCAAATCTATTCCATTGATATTCAGGTCTGTTTTTATTCCAGTACCATGTTGATTTTATTATTGTAGCTTTGTAGTATAATTTGAAGTCAGGGATTGTGATGCCTCCTGCCTTGCCTTTGTTGCTTAGAATTGCCTTTGCTATTCTAGGTCTCTTCTGGTTCCAGATGAATTTTAGGAGTGATTTCTCTATATCTATGAGGTATGTTAGTGATATTTTGATTGCGACTGCATTGAATCTGTATAGTAATTTTGGGAGAATGGCCATTTTCACAATGTCTCTTCTTCCTATCCATGAACAGGGGGTGTCTTTCCATTTTCTGAGGTCCTCTTCAATTTCCTTTTTCAGGGTATTATAATTTTTCACTGTATAGCTCTTTTACTTCTTTCGTGCGATTAATTACTAAGTATGTCATTTTTTTGGCATGCTAGTGTGAAGGGTGTGGCTTCTCTTATTTCTCTCTCAGTATTTATGTTGTTAGTGTATAGGAATGCTGTGATTTTTGAGTATTGATTTTGTATCCAGCTACCTTGCTGAATTTATTTATTATATCTAGGAGTTTTTCTTTTTTTTTATCTGTGAGATTGAACTCACAACCACGCACTTGCAAGTCAGGTGCTTATGCCACTGAGCTAAATCCCCAGCTCTATATCTAGGAGTTTTTCAATGGAGTTTTGGGGCATCTTCTATGTAAAGTATCATGTCATCTGCAAATAATGATAATTTAATTTCCTCTTTTCCTAGTTTTACTCCTTTTTTTCTCTCTCTTGTCTAATTGCTCTAGCAAGCATTTCTAGTACTATTTTGAATAGGAGCACTGATAGGGGACATCCTTGTCTTGTGCCTGATTTTAAGGCAAAGGCTTTCAGTTTTTGGCTATTTAATATGATGCTGGCTGTTGGTTTGTCATAGATGGTCTTTATCATATTGAGGTAAAGACCATTTATTCCAATTCTCTGTAAGTTTCTTATCATGAATGAGTGTCGGACCTTATCAAAAGCTTTTTCTGCATCTACAGAGATGATCATGTGGTTCTTCCTTTTGGCTCTATTGATATGATGGATTACATTTATTGATTTATGTATGTTGAACCATCCCTGAATTCCTGGGATGAATCCAACTTAGTCATGGTGTATAATCTTCTTAATGATTTGTTGCATCCTATTTGCCAATATTTTATTGAGAATTTTTGCATCTAGGTTCATTAGGGAGATTGGGCTATAGTTCTCTTTTTTAGTTGGGTCTTTCTCAGGTTTTGGTACTAGAGGAATATTTGCTTCCAGGAATGACTTAGGAAGAATTGCTTCACTTTCAATTTCATTGAAGAGTTTGAGGAGTGTCGTCATTAAGTCTTCTTTGTATTTCTTGTAGAATTCTGCAGTGAATCCATCTGGGCCTGGGCTCTTCTCTGTTGGCAAGGACTTAATTACATTTTCAATTTCATTAATAGAAATTGGGTTATTCAGCTGTTTTACATCTTCCTGACCCAGCTTTGTTAGTTCATATGTATCTAGGAATCTGTTTCTTCAGTGTTATCGAACCTATGACAGTAGAGGTTTTTGAAATAGGTGATGATGATATTCTGTATTTCTGCCAATTTTGTAGTAATTTCATCTTTTTAATTCCTTATTGCATGAATTTGAGTTTTTTCTTTCCTTTTTTAAATAAGGTTAGCTAGGGACTTATCAATTTTATTTATTCTTTCAAAGAACCGACTCTTTGATTCATTGATCCTTTGAATTGTTTTCTTAGACTCTATTGCATTAATTTCTGCTCTGATCTTTATAATTTTCTCCCTTCTTTTGGCTTTGGGCTTGGCTTGCTCTTCTTTTTCTTGATGTTTGAGTTGTAGCATCAGTTTGTTTATTTG
>PVJX010009832.1:0-59447 GCA_004027295.1 Dolichotis patagonum
CACGGGGATCGAACTCACGACCTTGCACGTGCCAGGCAGGCGTTTATGCCACTGTTAAACCCCTGGCCTTTTCTGAGGACTTTATACTAAAGACTGTGTACACTTCAGGTCCCCATTTGTCACAAAAGTTGTAAATGTATGATTAAATTAACATCAACAACTTATGGAAGGATAAATAATAGGCCAACGACGTCACCAGTGCGTATACTGGGAACTCTAAAGGCTGCAGCTAGGTCAGCGACTGCACCACCGCCCACGCACTTACCCATGGCCTGCCAAACAGACAACTGCGCCTGCGCGTGGCTAGGCATGACCGCCGGAGGGCAGTAATGCGCCCAGCCACTGCCCACGTGGTTGTCAATTGGGTGGGTGCATGAGGAGCTGTTTGGCCCAGCAGTTGATTGGCTACAGCGCCTCTCAGACGGACCAATCACAGGAGTCTTCATCAGGCGCTGTACCGCGGCTGCGCAGAGTTGCTGCGCCACCCTGCAGGGTATCCTAGCCCTCAGTCCAGCTCCGGGAGCCACGGAGTGTGGAGGACTGCGGACGTGGATTTATAAGGACCAATATCCTGGCCTGGAACCATGGCAACTGCCAAGACCGTTTCATGTGCTAATCCACGTAGTTTATTTACAGCCTAAAACTGGGGGCCTTCAGATGAACCTGGAAGTGAGAAATCTCCCTTCTTTTTAAAAATTCTGTGTTTGTTGGTTTGTTTCAAGGCAAGCTCCGGCTATGTAATCCAGGACAGTCTTGAATTTGTAACGTAGCCACAGCTGGCCTTGAACTCAGCCTCCCAAGTAAGCTTCCCAGGATTACAGTCGAGCACCACCACGCCTGGGTTTTGTTGGTTTGGTTTGGTTTGGTTTGGTTTGGTTTGGTTTGGTTTGGTTTGGTTTGGTTTGGTTTGGTTTACAGTGCTGGGGATTGAAGCCTGTGCCCTCACCCTGAGCTACATCCCCAGCCCTTTTTATTTTTATTTTGAGACAACGTCTTGCTAATTTGCCCAGGCAGGTGTTGAATTTGTGACCCTTTTGCTTCAATCTCCAGGGTAAATGAGGTTACAGCACCATGTGCAGCTTGTCATTATTTTTGTGAATCTGGAGATAGACCCCAGGGCCTGATGCATGCTGGGAAAGTGTTCTTCAACCCTTCCATTGGAGACAGAAGTTGGTACAGAAGCTATGGCAGTCATTCAGCTGGTGCTGGGTTTGCAGAAAGATGGGGAAGGTTGTGGTTGGGTGCGTAGTTAGCAGATCAGAAGACAGCCACATAGGGTTTATTTCATTTTTTGGAAACAAGGTCTTCCTATATAATTCAGACTGCCCTTGATCTTACTATGTAGCCCACGCTGGCCTTGAATTCTCGGCAACCCTCTTGCCTCAGTCTCCTGAGTTCTGGGATGGCAGCTGTGCATCACTACGCCAGGCTGCTGAAGTTCTGAGACACTAAAAAGCCCCATATTCCATCACTCTAGCATCACAGAGAGACACATCCTGGCCCAGGGAAACAATCGTATACACACAGGAAACCCCATAGGACCCGCAGCATGGGTGGCCCAAGAAACCAAACCAGATTCCATGCTCTCCCATTTGGGTGGGTGTAAGACGCGTGACAGCGAATCCCCATCAAGGTTGACCACATTGTTCTTTCATGGTTGTTGCGCATAGGTTAATTCAAAGTCTATTAAAATTCTATTAAAGTCAGCGGGTGCGAGTGCATGCCTGTAGGCCCAGCTCCTCGGGAGGCTGAGACAGGAGGATAACTGGATTCAGGAATGCAAACCAGCCTAGACAGACAACATAATGAGGCTGTGGCAGGAGAAGGGGAAGGAGAAGGAATAAAACTTAAAAGCAAACAAAAAACCAAAACATATTTCTTAAAAACATTGTGTATTATGACTGACCCATTTCACAGGTGACAGCATTGAGGCACAGCTAGGCTAAGCATAAGCGAAGAACCACGGAGCTGGAGTATCAGTCTGTCTCCTTCACATCAGCGCGGTATCCTTGAAGCCTAATCCACGTCCGTCCAACTTTCAATAATTCACCCCTGAAATTCAGGTCATAACTGGGGCCCCTGGCAGGACTCAGAAGCCTCCTAAATCCATCTTCACACCCAGGAAAAACCCAACCCCTCCTCGGGCTCACGCCACAGTTTCCAAATCTGCTTGTCCGCGCGCCAGATTAGAGGGCGTGGCTTTCCGCTTTAGGAGGCGGAACTAAAGCAATAGCTCCTTTCTATTGGTTACTATCCTCTTGTGGGCGGGATCTATCGAAATCGACTTTTTTAATTTGCTGGCTCCCTGGTGGCCCATAACCCGGAAGTTATTTGCATTAACATGGCGGCGCCCAGGAGCAAGACAGAACCGGTCCGGGTTCCGTGGCCGGTCGCGTGAGTAGGTAGGGCGCACGCGAGAAGGTGGACACGAACCTCTGGGGGCTCGGACATCCCGTTATGGACCTGGAAGCGCGGGAGGGTGGCTTCAGAGAGACCCAGCTGCAAGGTCGGGGCGCTGTGACCTTTTGAGGTGCGGGACGGGGACGTGCGAGCAAAGGCTGCCCGCCGTGCGCTGCTGCCCCGCTGTGGGAATCTCCTGCTTTGCGAGGGGCAGAGGTGACTCAGAGAGGGCAAGGCTTTCGTCCTGGCTGCAGAGGGGCGGGACTTGAAAGCTGCGCCTGCTTGTTTCGTGGCATCTAGCCTAGGAGCTGTTAGATTACACCTGTCTCAGGATGCCGATTATGGGCGTTTAGTAGAAACTCCCCGCTTATTCGTAGTTATTTGACAGTTATTTAACCATATACCTGTCTCTCACTGGAGACAGCAGTGAGAAAGGGAGACAAAAATCTCCCGTCCCTTCAGACAGCCGGACATTGACTAAGTCAGAAAGAAACGGGTGGTTTCAGACCCTGGTAGTTGCTAAAAATGCCTTAATCAGGATGAGAAACTATTCTGTTTCATTTTTTTGGAGACATAGTCCCGCTGTATTGTTGAGGGTGGCCGTGAACTGGGAGCGATCTGCTTGCCTCAGCCTCACGGCTTTTATTGTAAACCGGGAGAATGAGGAGGTGATCAGAGAAGAACTCGCTTTTGAACAGAAACCTGAATGACTAGAGCATTGGCGAGGAGATCTGCAGGAAGAAAGTTCCAGGCAGAGGGAGGCATACAAGGGGCCTCAGGCCGTGAATCAACTTGACTTTGCTTCAAACAGTGTTGCTGTGTAGCTCGGTTGACGTTTGTCAAAGCTGTCTCAGGCTCTGCAGGGACAGCTATTGGGGTGCAGCAGTGGGGGGCTGGGTAGGTATTCAGCAAGATCATGGATCGGGCTGTAGCCTGAAGACAGAGAGCCGTGGGTACCTTTGGGATGGACTTGAAAGTAAATACTCACCAGGACTAGTTGATGGATTGAACGGAGAGGTGAGGGGCGTGTTGGACTTAGGACTTCTTTAGAGCCAGGCGTGGTGGCATATGCCTGTCATCCCAGCAGTCTGGGAGGCTGAGGCAGGAGGATCGGAAGTTTGAGCCCACCCCAGGCAACTTGGCAGGACCCTGTCTCAAAGAAATAAAAATCAAAAAGGCCTGGGGAGTAGCTCTGTGTGAAGGCTGTAGGTTCAATCCCCAGGACTGAAAATGGATTGAACCCAGGGCCATAGCAGTGAGCTACATCCCCAGCCTTTTTTTTGTTTTTTTTTTTCCAATTTTGATTCTGAATCTCACTAAGCTGCAAAGCTGCATAGGCTTGGATATTGGAATACTCCTGCCTCAGCCTGAGATCACAGATGCGCACCACCTGCACCCAGTTGAAAATTTGCATTTGAAAGTCTGCAGCTTCACAAGATCCCATGATGTTCACACAACTCTGCGGATATACTAAAAACAAACCCCTAAAAACAGGGCCACGGCTGGGGCTGTGTGCTAGAGCATGTCCTTAGCATGCAGAAGGCCTTGGGCAGGTGTGGGGAAGCAGGTGAGGCCTTGGAGAATGCATCTCTCTCAGAGATCGCAGCCTCGCCCACTGTGTGCTTGAGACCCTGACCCTGTCACATCTTGGGCCGGGATGGAACCCAGGGCTACACACAGGGCCAGGCAAGTGCTCCCCACAGCCACAGCTCGGCACTGTCCAGTTCAGCTTTCAGCGAGCGCCTGGGGCCTGGCTGGGGCTGGGGCTGGGGAAACCCTGGCTTCCGTCACCTGTCGCCACAGTAATAAATGAATCCTCAAAAATGGAAGTACATGGTTTGGGGGTTTGGGGTTGGTTGTGTGGGTTTTGTTTTGTGTTTGCAGGGCTGGGAACGAGCTAGGAGCCTTACACATGTACTCTACCACTAAGCTAACTCGCCATGTCCTTTTATGTATTTATTTTTAATCTGCTTTTGGCTTTCAGTACTGAGGATCGAACCCAAGGCCTCTCGCTAAGCTACGTTCCCAGCTTTTTTTTTTTTTTTTTTTTTTGAATGTTTCGAGACGGGATCTAAGTTATGAAGTTGCCCATGCTGGGCTTGAACTTGGGGTCTTCCTGCCTCAGCTTCCCCAAGTGCTGGAATGACAGGCGTGAACCTCCATACCAGGCTCTGACTGATGTTTTAAGAGGTGATTTATCTGAGAAACAAAAAGACGACAGAACACTTTGAGCTTTTTACCTAATAAAATAGACAACAAATAAATTTTTAAAAAGTGGTCCAGTAGAGAGGGCTGCCCCAGCAGCAGGAGCTTGAAGACAGAGACGGCCGATCAGCGGTCACCTACGCCCGGCTGTTGGGGCTGATGTCTCTTCTCTCCCGGCCAGGCGGCTGCCCGACCCAGAACCTCAGGCATGAGCTGCGTGCGAGCCGTGCTGCTGGCCCAGTGCCTCCCTAGGAGCCGAGCAGGCATCTGCAAGGCTGCCCTCCCTGCGGCCCCCTTCTCCCAGGTAACCACGGGCGGGGGGGGGATTGGGGGGCATGGGAAAGAAGGCCTGGGGTTCGCCTTCACCACCTTCAGAGTCCCCTCAAAGGAGCCAGCTCGCTGGGCGTGGGGGCGCACGCGTCATCCCCATCCCAGTACCCGGGAGGCTGAGGCAGGAAGATGGCTGGGAGTTCAAAGCCAGCCTGGGCTACAAAGTGAGACCTTCCCTCAAAAAAATAAAGCCAGTTGGTCTGTGCTGAGGTTTGCAGAGGCTCACTTAATCAAGGGGTCTCAGTATCCGTAGAGGTGAGGGTATCAAAGACGTTAAGCACCCAGGAGCTAAGTGGATGTGGGCATGACTGTGGGTCCCTCCTACAATACTTATAAAGATGACTGTAGAAAACGGAACTCCCTGTGCCTAGCCCTTGCCTTACTGCTTTTAGTATCATTTCTTTCTTTCTTTGTGTGTATGGTTTCTGTTTTGTCTTGGAAGGGTTTTTTTTTTTTTTTTTTTTTTTCTCCTTTCACCAATGCAGGATCTCACTGTTTAGCCCAGGCTGGCTTCAAATTCGCAGCAATCCTCCTGCCTCAGCCTCCTGAGTGCTGGTATTAGGACACTATGCCACTGCGCCTGCCTTCCCTGCCCCCCACAGTACCGGGTATCAAGCCCACAGGCACTCTGAGCTACACACGGCCCAGCCCTTTTTGCTGTCCTGAAACTTAATTTGGACCTCATCCCGGCTGCATAGGGAAAGGCTTCTCCTCGGGCTTTACAGCGCCACGGGTTCTGCGTCCAAGTTCATGGCCATCTGAGTAACCATTTCCTTGCTGTTGGGCACCTGGACCATTTCCGCTGCCCTAGTGGACACCCTTTACAAGTCTTCTGGCCCAGGAGTGCTTAAGCTGTCAGATTTCAGTACCCATTTGGGGGTGGGGGTGGAGCTCTGCGGTACAGTGCTCGCCTGGCAGGCACAGGGCACAAAGCCAGGGGTTCGATTTCCAGGGCTGCAAAAAAGAAGAAAAGGTAAATCAAACCGCTGCTGTTGCAGTGAAGTGTATCGTGTGTACCAGTAATTGCAGTATTTAGGATGCTGAGGCAGGAGGGTCACAACTTTAAGGCCAGCCTGATCAACTCAGTGACATGCTGTCTCAAAACAGAAAAACGGGGAAGGAAGGGGAGAGGGGAAAAGATGAGAAAAGAAGGAAAAAACGGAAACAAAACTTTCGTAAATAAGGACCAGAAGAGGGGCTAAAGAGAGGGTAGGGAAATGGGGAGAGAAAAAGGATTCAGGATACAGTGTGCACATGCACAAAATGCAGCTGTAAAATGTACCCATAAACTTAGTTTTTGAAAAAATAGAAAAGTAAGGTCAGGGGATGTAGGTCAGTGGTAGAGTACCCCTGGGTTTGATCTCCAATGCTACAAAAAGTAAAATAAAAATTTTAAAATGCCAGACACGGAGGTGCATACCTATAATCCCAGCGTTCTGGGAGGCTGAGGCAGGAGGATCACAAATTTGAGCCCAGCCTGGGCATTTTAGAGAGACTCTGTCTCCAAATTTATGAATGAATGAATGAATGATGAATGAATGAATGCTATGGACATAGCTCTTTGTGAATATCCTGGGTTCAATCCCCAGTACTGCATTGTTAATTAAAAAAGAAAGCAAAACAAATTTAAAATATCCATTTGCAGGATTGTTGCATCAAGGGTTATGCACTGTTGTGGTGGTGAACAGTACCAAAGACCTGTCCCCACCAATGGCTAAGAATGCTACGTCCTCCCACCCGGCAGGACTGTCTTGTCATTGTGTAATGGTGTCTGGTCCTTGGATTCTGTTTTTGTTTTCTTGAGACAGTGTTGCTTTGTAGTTCAGGCTGGCCTAGAACTCACAGTGACCCTCCTGCCTCAGCCTCCCAGGCTTGTACCACTAAGCCTGGCTCCCCAGTCTTGTGTTTGTAACCTCTGCCTCACACTCCCTTCGAGGGCCGCAGGGCCACCAGTGCCACCTCTCCCAGCAAAAGCCAGCTGGATTCCAACAGCGACCTCTGTCCCCAGGTGCCACCCCTCCACCCCCGGGGCTTCCACTGCAGCACCGCCCCCCTCTCCTCGGTGAAGGCCCCGGTCCCTCGTCCACCCGAGCCTGGGAAGAAGCCCGCGGAGGTTCGCGGGCCCCATGAGGAGCTGTTCCAGCCGGCGCCAGGCGGCGCCCGGGACAAGGCCAGCTTCGCGCTCGCCGTGCACAACTTCGGGCGGCACAACGTGCGCAAGCGCGGCCACGTGGACTTCATCTACCTGGCGCTGCGCAAGATGCGCGAGTACGGCGTGGAGCGCGACCTGGCCGCCTACAACCTCCTGCTGGACGTGTTCCCCAAGGAGGTCTTCCGGCCGCGCAGCGTCTTCCAGCGCATCTTCATCCACTACCCGCGGCAGCAGGAGTGCGGCGTGTCCGTGCTGGAGCAGATGGAGAGCCACGGTGAGGCGCCGCTTTCCTTCAGCCCCCTTTTTTATTTATTGTTTTGGGTTTCTGAGGCAGGGTCTTACCACGTAGTCCAGGCTGGCCTTGAACTCACCATGTAGCCCAGCCTGTCCTCAGACTTTGCGGCGATCCCCCTGCCTCAGCCTCCCGAGGGCTGGGATGACAGGCATGCACGGCCATGCCCGGCTGAATCTCTTTCTGTCCCAGTCATCCCTGGTTTCCGGACGCTTTTCCTTTGTAAATTCGTTTGTCTCCTCTCTCTCTCCTCTCTTTCATGCTGGGGACGGAACGCCGGGCCCCTAGCACCCCTAGCACGCCAGGCAAGTGCTTTGTCTCTGAGCTACACTTTGTAAACATTCTCCCTCGCTGTCCCGTCTTTGTCTCGCCCCTCGGCGCCCTCTTCCCTGTCCGCCACCCTGCCTCCCGCCCTGAGGCTGTGCCCGTCTCCCAGCGCAGGAGTGATGCCCAACAAGGAGACGGAGTTCCTGCTGCTACAGGTCTTCGGGCGCGACAGCCATCCCATGCGCAAGTACGTGCGCATGCGCCTGTGGCTCACGCGCTTCCAGAACGTCAACCCCTTCCCGGTGCCGCGCGAGCTGCCCCAGGACGCGGTGGAGCTGGCCACGCTGGGCCTGCGGCACATGGAGCCCGACCTCAGCGCCAGAGTCACCGTCTACCAGGTACCTGCGCCTGCTTGTCCAGGCCTGCGACCGCGGTCCCCACCACACCACACCCCTGCAACCTCCCTGGCGACCGCGCTAAGGGAGCCCGGCTAAAGGAGCCGTGTCCCAGCCGAGCGCTCTGGTGGCTTCCTGTAGCCCTGCTCCCTACCACAGCTTGCCGCTGTCTCGGCCCCTTTGGCTGCTGTTAATACATTTGCTGTTGCTAGGACAAATATCTGAGGCTGGGGAATCAAGAGACTTAACGTGGCGTGGTGGCGCATGTTTGTAATCCCAGCACCTCCCAGCACCGGGGAGACCGAGGCAGGAGGGCTGCTATCAGTTCAAGGTCAGCCTGAACAACTAGCAAGATCGAGTCTCAAAAAAACAAAAACCCACTCAAGCAATCTTGTGTATTGCATTTATATATATATATACACACACACATATATTCATATATATATTTAGTCTTTTTGAGACAGGGTCTTGCTATGCAGTTCAGGCTGGCCCTGGGCTCACTCTGTAACCCAGGCTGGTCCCGAACTCACAACCATCATCCTGCCTCAGCCTCCTGAGTGCTGGGATGACAGGCGAGTGCCACCACACCCAGCTGTATATATGTCTACCACGTTCTCGACAGACAGGGCCTTCATTCATACCTCTCACTGTGGGTGGCTCTGAGCCACCGGAACTGCACACAGGACTGTGCCGTCAGGTGGCATGGAAGAGTCCCATCAGGTGTCACAAGCCACCTGAGAGGACAGTCACACATGTACCTCTGGTGGTGCAGGCCGATGGGAGCATGTGAAGAAAAGAAAAGTGATAGACTGGGCATGGTGGCAACCCTGGCCCTTGGGGAGGCTGAGGCAGGAGGATCACTGTGGGTTCAAGGCCACCCTGGACTACATAGTGAGGCCCTGTCTCACAATACAAAACAAAACAAAAGTTTCTCAAACAGCAGGGCTGTTTTGCTTTCTCCTATTTGATTTTGGAGATGCTAGGGCTGTGACCCACACCTGATGCTTGCCAGCGCTTTGCCACACAGCTGCAGGGCCGGCAGGGGCACCATGCTCCCACACCCTGGGCCTTGCCGATCCCTGGGGTCACTTCGGTATCCCTGGGAGCAGCAGAGCTCCTGACCTGAAAGGATGGGGGAGGCGCACGCCCACACTTGTCTGCGGGCGCCTGTTTCCGTCACCACCTGTGTGTTTTATAAAACATCAGTCTCAGCCACGCTGGGGGTTTGCACTAGAATCCCAGCTACTCAGCAGGCAGAAGCAGGCAGGCTGCAAGTTCCAGGCCAGCGGGGCAACTTATGGGGACCCTGTCTCAGAAGCTGAAAGCCCAGAGCTGGGAGAAGTTCAATGGCACAGTGCCTGCTCAGTCCGCCTGAGGCTAAGGCCTCACACTTAGTATTGCAAAGAAAAAAAGAAAGAAAACAATTCAATTTTGTTTTTTACAAGTCATATTCAGGGTATAAAACTCAAAAAGATACCAAAGGGAATTCCTTCCCACCTTAGATGGTACTGTATTTATGTGGATCTGATGCTGCATGACTGTAATTCCAGCAATCAGGAGGCTGAGGCAGGATGATTGCCTTGAGTTTGAGACCAGTCTCAACTGCAGAGTGAGGCCCTCAAAAAACCAAAAACCAAAACAGTTACTTGATTCTTGCATCTCCTTCCTAGGATATCTGTGGTGTAAAATTATTACGTTTTTAAATTCAAAGCACCGGGTACTTACTGTTTGCTAGGCACTGCTCTAAATGGTTTAGTGTCACCTGAGGTAAGGGTTATTATTGTCCTCATTTTGCAACTGGAGAAACAGGCATGCAGATACAATGACGTGGCCAAGGTCACACCCATTATGACAGCCAGGATTGTTTGTTTTTGAGACACGCTCTCACTAGCCCAGGCTGGCCTCAAACTCATGGGGATCCTCCTGCCTCAACCTCTTGAGTGCTGCGATTTCAGGTGTGCGCCACCCACCTGGCTTAACAGCAAGGATGTTAAAGTAGATGGCTGGCTGCAGGGTTCCCTTTAGCATCTTAAATCAGTGGCTTTGGCCAAATCAGAAAGGAGAGGAAGGCTCTCTGTGACCAGTAGGGGACCCAGGAAAGGTCTCCTGGGTTTGCAGGCGTCCCCTTCATCCCCTTCTCCCGGCTCCTCGGAAGGTCACAAGCTTCTCCCACTTTCCTTGCAGAAGCCTTTGCCCGATGACATGACAGACCCAGTGGACCCCATTCAGCCCCACATCGTAGGTGAGCCCTACCCCAGCCTGGGCAGCCAGGCCTCTGATCTGCCCCTCTGTAAGCTGGGCCCCAGCACACACGAGTCTCCATCCCAGGCATCCAGAGTCCCGACCAGCAGGACGCCCTGGCCCGCCACAACCCAGCCCGGCCCCTCTTCGTGGAGGGACCCTTCTCCCTGTGGCTGCGGAACAGGTGTGTCTATTACCACACCCTCAGGGCTGACCTGCTGCCCCCGGAAGAGAAGGTAAGAGCCAGAGCCCGCGCCGCGGGTGCGAAGAGGCTGCCGGAGCCTGGCCTCTGACTCTGCCTGCCTGTCCTCCCCGAGGCAGGACGTGGAGGAGATTCCGGAGGAGTGGAACCTCTACTACCCAATGAAGCTGGACCTGGACTATGCAAGGAGCAGCTGGGATGACTATGAGTTCGATATCGACGAAGGTAAAGCAGACAGGCACAACTCCCCCTGCAGTGTGCTGTGGGGCCAGCCAGGCTGTCACCAAGTGGGCCTGCTGGGTATGGCCAGGGCAGCCCCGCCCTCAGGGTGGGCGGGGAGGCAGGCAGTGGGCAGTGCAGGCACAGCTGCAGGCAGGAGACCCTACGGGAAGCAAGAGAACCTTGAGGGGGCCTGAGCAGTGGGAGCCCCTGCACCCCACTGGACAAACCTCTCTCCCAACAGTGGAGGAAGGCCCAGTCTTTGCTCTCTGCATCGCGGGTGCCCACGACCAGGAGACGCTAGCCAAGTGGATCCAGGGCCTGCAGGAGACCAACCCAGCCCTGGCCCGCATCCCCGTGGTCTTCCGGCTGGCTGCGTCCAGGAGGGAGCTGCAGACGGCCTCAGGACTAGAGGATTCACGCCAGACCGAGCGCAAGGGCCAGGAGGAAGACGAGCATCTGCAGCAGCAGCAGCAGGGCCAGAGTTGAGTCTGTCGATGCAGTGACCTCACGAAGCCGTGGACTGGTGTGAAGGCGCGAGATGAGCCTTGCGTGTACAGCAAATAAAAAATTTCCACCTTGCGGTTGCCTTCCCTCCCCTATAGCTATGCGGCATCCCCTTCCCAGGATCCTGAAGAATCAGCAATGAGTTCCTTCCACTCTTCAGGGCCTACAGGCTCTTCTGTCCTAGTGCCAGGCATAAACTTCATGCCTTTCCTCTAAGGGAAGTTTAACAGAAGAAGCGGTGGTGGAGAGGCTAGGTTTTGCGCGCATGCGCAGCTCTAGCTCCGAGTCTCCTTTTGGCGCCGCGGGGCAGTGAAAGTCCGTGAGAAATTTCCCGACGGCGCGGAACATGCGCGCCACTTCCGGTCGGGCTCCTAACAACGGGGGAGGCTGGTAACCAGGGTGGGGGGGATGGCGGAGCGGGCGCCGGAGGCGGAGGCGGAGGCTGAGTCGGGTGCAGGCGGGGAGGCAGCGGCCGAGGAGGGTGCGGTGGGTCGCAAGGCGCGGGGTCGGCCGAGGCTCACGGAGTCAGACCGGGCCCGGCGGCGGCTCGAGTCCCGGAAGAAGTACGACGTGCGGCGCGTGTACCTGGGTGAGGCGCACGGGCCCTGGGTGGACCTGCGGCGCCGCAGTGGCTGGAGCGACGCCAAGCTCGCCGCCTACCTCATCTCGCTGGAGCGCGGCCAGCGTAGCGGCCGCCACGGGTGAGGGGGCCCGGCTGAGGGGAGGGAGGGAGCCAGCGAGGGAGGAGACACCCCGTCCCTGTCCCCGTCCGGGTCCCGGTCCCAGTCCCCCGCGGCCCGCGGGCACGCCCACTCCGCGCGAGGTCCCGCCCGCTCCTCACAGGGCCCCGCCCCGGCACCTGCGAGCCCCGCCCAGGCGCAGGCTGCGGGCCTGGGTCTCCCGGCTGCCGGCCCGGGATGCGCTTGGCTCGCGGCTCCGCCTCCCGCCGCTTCTGTGCCCAATCCTTGCCTGTGTCCTGTCGTGACCCGCCCTCTGGGCGCCCGTTGGAGCTCTGACTGCCCAATCCCGGCCCTGGCTCCGCCTCCAGGCGGTCTAACTACCCAATCCCGAGCGGCCCAACTCCCGCTCCGGGTTCTCGGGCTCATCCCTGGGCTCTGGACACCAGTTCCTACCCGTCGCGAGGTGCTGGACCCCAAGCGGGAGTTCCACCTTACGCACCACGCGCGGGGGCCTCTAAACTTCCCGGCTCCTAAAACGGGCAGAGGAAGCCCTGAGATAGCTTAAAGACAGATTGGAAGTCTCAATCTTGAGAAGGAGCATTATGGATACAGGTTTTTTTTCACTTTTTTTTTTTTTTAAAAGATCAGAGTCTCGCTACATAGCCCAGGCTGGCCGCGAATTCGCAGCGATCCTCTTGCCTCAGCCTCCCGCATGCATGCTGGGATCATAGGGGTACACCTCCATTCCTGGCTTTTTTAAATTTTTTTTTCAGTAGGAATGAAACACAGAACCTTGCACATGCTAGGCAAACTGAACTATGCCCTCAGTCCAACATTTAAAATGCTTAGAAGAAAAAAAAAAGTCAAATCAGTCATATAAACTCTTACACTGGCACTATCGGGGAACCAGGGCGGGGGCTGGAAGACCCGACGGAAGACAGCCCCATGAGGAAGGTGCATCGGGATTGTGTGTGCTCCAAGTAGGAAACTGAGGTACAGGGAGGGATGTCGCTTGCCCAGGGTCATTGATGCTGCTGCTGCTGCTGCTGCTGCTGCTGCGTTGTGGAAGTGGAAGAGACAGCCCAGGTGTGGTGGCAGCTAAGAGAAGGAGCTGGACACTGCTATCAGTGTGCATCCAGGGCTGGGGCACTGGGTGGCCCCTCCCTGCTCTGGACCTCCAGGTCTGGAGCACTGGTCTCAGCCTTTGGGGCTCCAGGCAACCAGCTTTTAGGCCAGTGTCATGAGGTTCCTGTCGCTGCAAAACAAGTGCTGAGAACTGAGCAGCTTGAAGCACCCCAGGCTCCTCCTTCCTGCTTCCGTGTTCACAAACCTGCACGGTTACCCCGAGTCCTTCACCCCGGCCTCACAATCTGAAATCGAGATCTTTAGACCGAAACCCTTGGACACGAGACTCCTTTCCATAAATGGTGTACGTTTGGGTGGCAGCAACACATATCCTCCCAGAGACTGTATTTATTTAGTTTTTTGAGACAGGGTCTCGCTATGTAATTCAGGCTGGCCTTGAACTCACTGTGTAGCCCAAGCTGGCCTTCAATTTGCAGTGATCTTCCTGCCTCAGCCTCCTAAGGGCTAGGATTACAGATGTGTGCACCATCACCCCCAGCTTCTTTCAGAGACTTTAAATCATTTCTAGATGATTGAGAATTCCTGACACTGCATAGACACTGCGTACATAGTTGTTCTGTATTGTGTAGGAAATAATGCCAGGGAATAAAAGTCTGCAGGCATCCGGGACAGGCACAGGTTTTTCTAAGCATATCCCATCCCTGGTTGGTTGAATCTGAGGGTGTTGAATCAGAGGACTGGATGTGCGGGGTGGGAGTCCCAGGGGGCTAGGACCAGGGGGCCACTTAGAATTCTGCCAACTGTGCCATCTGACTTCTACATCCCCTGCCTGACCTCTGTACTCTTCGGCCAGGGGACCCCAGGCCAGTGGCCTCATCGCTTGGAGCCTCAGTTTCCCTCTCCGAGACAAGTGATGGTACCCTACCTCCCTCCAAGGGAACAGCCCAAGCAGAAGGCAGCTGACACACTGCTGACTGCTAAGTAGGCAATGGGGAGCAGGTAAACAAAGTCAAAGGCAGCCATGGTGGACCATAGCTGTAATTCCAGCACTCAGGAGGCTGAGGCAGGAGGATCACCACAAGTTCCAGGCCAGCCTGAACTATATAGCCAGCCCCTGTCTCAAAAAAAACAACAAAATAGAATTCTACGCTGGGGCAATTAAGCTGCCGTCACCGCCGCACTGGGCCCAGCCTTGGCCGCATGCTGGCCCTCACCACCTCTCTCTGTTGCAGGAAGCCTTGGGAACAGGTCCCCAAAAAGCCAAAGCACAAAAAAAGTAAGTGGAGCCCTAGGCTGGGGGTGGGAGGAACAGGGGGTGGGGGGCGCCAGTAAAGGAGCCAGGTGTGGCTGCCCCAGGCCACACCCCTGGGAGGCCAGGGAGCCAGGTTCCAGCCCGGGTCTGCGTGTCTGTCCCCTCAGCTCCGCCCAGGGGGACAGCTTCACAAGAGCTGGCTCTGAGCCCTGGAGCTGCGGGTCTGGGCCACAGCCTGGTGGGGAAGCCATTGGTCCCCCGGATGCAGAGACAGGGGTGGGAAACCCCAAGGGGGTGGACAGTGCTAGACTGGAGGGCAGCCCAGAGATGTCCCAGGTACCCCATGGGAGACTCCGGCACAATCCCAGGCCCAGAGGACCCCCCTCCTCATCCTCATCTCCCTGCCCCGGGGCCCATCACAGTCACTGGCAGCCACCACTTAGGCATTCACTGTGTGCCCAGCCCTGTCCCCGTCCCCGTCTTCATCTCTGCCCACCTCCCTCACAGACAGAGTGGGAGGCTCAGGAAAGTGAGTCACTCACTGCAGCCACCCAGCTAGGACCCCTCCACGCCTGCCTCACTATAGCCCCCACACACACGGGAGGCCCACCCTCTTGTCTGTCCAAAACAGATAAATGCTTGTGCCTCAGGGAGCTGACGTGCTGGTGGGGGACAGGTGAGAAACAGTGGAACAAAGAGCTTGTGACAGATACCACCAAGAGTGAGAGGCCAGATGCCACCAGGAGCATAAGAGCCTCATTCTCTCGGATTTAGCACTTGGAAGGCTGAGGCAGGAGGATCGCTGCAAGTTTGAGACCAGCCTAAATGACAGAGCAAGAGCCAGTCCCAAAACCCAAAACAATGGCAGCTTACAATTCCTGTGCATCTGCTCTGTGCTGGGCTTTATTGTTTAGATTATGTCACAAACGATGTCCCTGGCAGGTCCCCGCTGTGTCCAGGGTGTGTCTCGCCCCTGGGAGCCTCGGCCTCCTCTGGGAGCTGGGTTCCGGGGCCTCGGCTCAGGGGCGCGTGGGCGCTGTGTCCGCAGGGCGACGCCGCAACGTGAACTGCCTGAAGAACGTGGTCATCTGGTACGAGGACCACAGGCACCGCTGCCCCTATGAGCCACACCTGGCCGAGCTGGACCCCACCTTCGGCCTGTACACCACGGCCGTGTGGCAGTGCGAGGCCGGGCACCGCTACTTCCAGGACCTGCACTCGCCCCTGAAGCCCCTCAGCGACTCGGACCCTGACAGCGACAAAGGTGGGTTTGAGGACAGCAGGACCCGAGCTGGCCGCTGCCGTCACACCAGGCTGGGTGCCCCGTGCAGGTAGAGCAGGGCAGACGCTGCCCCCTCGCCTCCGGTACCATTTTTCTTTTGTTTCTTTTTACTTTTGATTGTTTCGTACCTATTTGTCTTGTCTTTGACACAGCATTTCACTCTGCAGTTCAGGCTGGTCTTGAACTCACTTTGTAGCCCAGGCCGGCCTCAAACACACTGTGATCCTCCTGCCTCGGCTTCCCAAATAGTGGGATGACAGTCGTGCGCCCACCACCTGGGGCCTTCTGTTGGTTTGGCTTTTGAGACAGGTTCTCCCTGTGTCACCCAGGCTGGCCCCCAGCTCATGGCAACCCTCCTGCCTCAACCTCCTGCGCTGGGATGGCAGGTGTGCACCACCACGCCTGGCTCTTTCTGACCCTATTTTTATTTTCTCCATCGCTCTCTGCTCTTTCTTTCCCTCTCTCCCTTCCCCACCTTCCCATGCCTGTCCCCCCCGAGAGCCGAGCTTCCCTCCTGTACCTCGGTCTCTTTCTCCTGCTCCCCTCCTCCCCACTGTCCCTGTCCAGTCCCTTCCAGAGTGTCCCTCTGCCTACTCTGCATCAGCAGCCAGGAGGGACACAGTGACCAAGGCGCAGGTGGCCCACGGCAGCAGTGGGGACCCTATTGGTGGTGAGAGGCTGCTGCCGCCTGGGGGGTGGGGTTGACTGGGCTGAGAGAGGAGCAAGCGTGGGGCCGCTGCCAGGAACCAAGGAAGGGTCGGTCACCAGCCAAGCCTGCACTGGCACGCGGCACAGAGCAGGTGGCGTCCCAGCTGGCCTCAGGGAAGCCAGGAGGGAGCGGTGTCCCTGCTGGGCGTGACGCCCACGGCCACCACGTCGCGCCTTGGCCAGGCTCCCAGCACACAGGTGTCCTGTGCTGTGACCTTCGCCCTGCCTTGCTCTGCCTGTCACCCCCAGCCTGTCCCCTCTAGGCCCTGCCCCATCCTTCCCCTTGGCACTGCCCAGACCCCAGGGGTGACATGACGGTCAGCTGGGACCGGGCGACACCCGAGGAGCCCTGCCATCCAGGCCGACCGTGACAGCCACACCTGCCTGGGCCTCAGCATGTGCACTGCACTCTGCTGGCCACGTCTGGCCTTGTCCCTGTCCCAGCTCTGTTCCCTGAGCAGCGCTTCCTACCTGCCCTATGGCTGGGGCCCTCCCACTGGGACTGTGGGAGGCCAAGGGGACATGGCCTTTGTCACTGTTTGCGTGCGTGTGCGTGCGTGTATGTGGCACTGAGGGTGGAAGCCAGGCCCTCCGCACAGGACTGCATCCCCAATGCCTCCCTCTTTTTACTTTGAGACAAGGTCTTACTAAGTCACTGAGGTACCTAGGCTGGGCTCACACTTCCCTCCTCAGTCTCCCAGAATGCTGGGATTACCGGAGTGAACCACTCCTGCTAGGAGACTTTTGGTTTATTTAGTTGGTTTATTTGGTTGGAAGATAGTATCTCATTCTGTAGTCCAGGCTGATCTCAAACTTGCAGTCCTCCTACCTCAGCCTCCTGAATGCTAATCTCTTTCTTACCTGGAGAGAAGTCCAAGCTAGATGTAAGAGCTGGACTCCAAAGTCAGGTGTCCCAGCCCTGTCCCCAGTGCACTCAGGGGCTGCCCCCTCCTTCAGGGTGGTACACAGTGCTCAGGTCACCCTGCAGTATTACTGTTAGCAGGAAGGACTGGTCCCCTTATCCCCAGTTCAGGTAGGGGCATCTCCTTGGCTGTCAGCTGCTGGCCACTGTAACAAGTACCTAAGACAATCAGCTTATAAGGAAGAAAGGTTTAATGTTAGCTCCTGGTCTGCCAGTCTCAGAGGTCCACAGTCAGGTGGCCATTGCTTTTAGGCCATTGTTTTTAGTGGTGGGGCCAGGTGACAACAGAGAGTGAGTGGCAGAGCAGAATCATTTCCCCCACAGCAGGAAAGCAGAAAGGAGAATGAGGAGGAGGCTGAGGCTGCAGTTCCCTGAGACCATGCCCCCAGTGACCTAAACACCTCCCGCCAGGCCCCACCCCTTAAAGACTCCACCACCTCCCAATAGGACCATCTCAAGGACCAAGCCCTTCCCACATGGGCCTCTGAGGGATACTTGTCCACACACAACCATTCCCTGGGGGCACTGGGAGAATAAGGTAACCGGAGGCACCTAGACAACCACTACTGTGAGCCCTCTGCCATCCCCAGCTCTTTAGATGATACTTCCCCATGCAATGCCCACGACATCCCCAAAGCAGGTGCCAGTGAGCTCCAGGCACAGAGGGGTCCCATGAGGTGCTGTGTTCACACAGCTGGTGGTCCCTAGGCTGCACCTGTGTCATGAGTGTCTCCACGGTACAGTCCCAGAGCATCCAGTGTGTGGTCTATGCCCCAAAAACCCTGAAGTGCTGTTAGTTAGGATACTGAGTCTTCTCACAGCTCTGAGAGTCATTCATTGGTTCAGAAGTACAGCCTCTGGGCACTGGGGGCTCTGCCTGGGGGGGTTCTATCCTGGGGGGGGAACAGTTAGATAAGCTGATAAAAAACAATACACTGAAGGTGATGAGTACTTTGTGGAAAAAAGAAGGCTCCCTGAAAAGATGCCATTTACTGAAGCATCTGATGGAGGTGAGGGAGGGCTTCACAGGTACTGGACAAAGGCAACAGCAAGTGCAAAGGCCCTGAGGCAGCACCTTGCCTCATGTCCCTGAGGAGCAGCAAGACTAGAGAGAAGGGGAAGTCACTGGGCAGGGGACGACCACACAGGGGCCTGTGGTCACAGTGACTGCTTGGCTGCTACACCGGGTGAGTTGGATTTTGGGAGCAATGCAGGCCACAGAAGCTCTTGGTTACACCTAGCTCTTGTGACCAAACACTGTAGTTTGGTCTCCCCCAACAAAGTCCAGGGTCTTTGTCCATAGACTGACTTCCTCCTGGGGACCCAGGTTCTTTCCATCCTGAGGCTCCAGCCCTGCTTCCAGGTCCTGGCTGGCTGGCTGGTTTGGACAGAGAAGTAGAGCCCTGCCCCCATCTGCTTCTGTTCTATTGGCTGGAACCAGCCAGAGACCACACCTGCCTGCTGCAAGGTATGCTGGGAGGTGTAGTCCATCTTGGTGCCAGGAGGAAATGGTGGGGTTGGGCACAGCTGGCTTATGATGAGCCAGTCCTCAGGAGCCAAGGGACCAACAAGAAGGGACTGCGCAAGGACAGTGACACTGTGTGTGACCAGCATTTGCAGAGGAGGGAGAAGAAGCAGTTGGGCTGTGGATGGATGGATTTTGAATGTAGCCCCAACGATTTTTACTGACGGATTGGGAGAGGGTGTAAAAGAGAAGTAAGATAACCCCAGGACTTTGACCCGAGCCGTGGACACGGAGCTGCCACCTGCCAAGACAGGGACAGCAGTCTTGGCACTTTGGAAGGGGAGATGGGGTAGAGAAGAGCTGGTGTCACTGAGCCGAGGCTGAGATGGCTGTGA
This sequence comes from Dolichotis patagonum, assembly GCA_004027295.1. Taxonomy (NCBI): domain Eukaryota; kingdom Metazoa; phylum Chordata; class Mammalia; order Rodentia; family Caviidae; genus Dolichotis; species Dolichotis patagonum. The sequence goes on from PVJX010009832.1 coordinate 19,001, forward strand.
GATTCCCGAGTAGGACGGAGGGGAGGAGCACAAGGTGGGGAAGTCTAGAGCTCAGGCAAGCCCAGACCCCTGGCACACATGGAGCCCCTAGGCCATGGGCGACTGTAGTAGCAGGTGCACTTGGGAGGCTGAGGCAGGAGGGTCATGAGTTCAAGGCCAGCCGTGGACTACTTGGTGGGACCCTGGCTGAAAATAGCCAAAAAGAAAGAAAGAAAAGTTGGCACTGTGTATCCATGGGTTCCACATCTGTGGGCTCCACGCCTGTAGGTTCAACCAACCAGGGATCAAAAACATCTGACACAACAAATTGTGTCTGTTCTGAACGTATTCAGATTTTTTATTCTGATTATTTATTTCCTAAACAATTCAGTGTAAAAATTTGCACATACCATTTAGACAGCTTTAGGTGTTGAGATGTGTAGAGATGGTCCAAGTACTACATTACAGCAGGGTGTGCTGGTACACGCCTGTCATCCCAGCACTCAGGAGGCTGAGGCAGGAGGATTACCACGAGTTTGAGACCAGCCTAGGCTACATAGTTCAAGGGTAGTGTGACTAAATGTTGAGACTCTGTCTCAAAAAAACAAAAAAGCATTCTACATTAGGGTATACATAGGTTACACGCAGATACTATACTGTTACATACGGGATGTACCCTGTACATCCTTGCATTTTGGTGGCCAGGAAGGATTTTTGGACCCGTTCCCTCACGGACCTCCAGGGACAGCTCTGTCTGCTGCTCATCTTCTTCAGTTCTGTGCACAGAGCTTGCAAACTCCTTGAGTTTATACACGATGCCAGTGGTTTTCGTTATTCGTAGGCACCCCGTTTTGATCACCCCTAAATCTGTGCTCACGAGGTGACTCAGGGTGAGCCCCCTTGGCACATTCTGGATGTGAGCTGATCCCCAAAAAGCCACACACCTGTCAGCCCCACTACTCAGGAGGCTGAGGCAGGGGGATTCCAAGTTTGAGGCCAGCCTGGGCATCTTCAGGGGGCCCTGACCAAAACAAAAGGGCTGGGGATGTAGCTCAGTGCCTCCTGGGTTCTCCCTCTGACGCCACAGATGCACAAAAAAAGACCATACAGTTAGGCGGGAGCGCTCAGCCCCTGCCTGTCAGAGGACTGGTCAGGGGCCGGAGACGGCACTCAGAGCCCCCAGGCCGGCAACCCCAGGATAGCATGGACACCCCATCGCTGTTCCTCCATCGCGTGCCGCATCTCTCCCTCTTGGCCATTGCTGAGTTGTACCCTTCCAAGGAAAGCTGTGATCCTGCATAGAGCACTGACCCCCAACTTCCAGCTGGCCAGTCAGAGTAGCCCGGGGCCTGCAGCTGCCACCGGAGTGGGGGGCCTTCCAGCAGATAGCATCTGGTGCGGCCCCTGCCATCCCTTTGGTGCCCTTTCTGCTCTCTCCACAGTGGCCAATGGCCTGGTGGCCGGCAGCTCCGACTCGTCCAGCTCCAGCTCTGCCTCTGACTCTGAGGAGCCCCCCGAGAACCACTCAGTCAAGGGCTCCTCAGCGGCAGCAGCGGCAGCAGTGACCGCAGCAGTGCCTCCCCCCAGCCCCGTGGGGAGCAGCGGGCTCATCACGCAGGAGGGCGTGCACATCCCCTTTGACGTCCACCACGTGGAGGGCCTGGCCGAGCAGGGTGCCCCGCTGTGTCCCAACCCCGCGGCCAGCGGCCCCGAAGCCCTGGAGACCGTGGTGTGCGTGCCAGTGCCCGTGCAGGTGGGCGCAGGCCCTGGCACCCTCTTTGACAACGTTCCCCAGGAGGCGCTGGGCGAGATGGTAGCCAGCTGCCCCGTGCCAGGCATGGTGCCCGGCTCGCAGGTGATCATCATTGCAGGCCCCGGCTATGACGCTCTCACGGCCGAGGGCATCCACCTCAATGTGGCCACGGGCAGTGGCACCCCCAGCAGCGGCCTGGGCGAGGAGGTGCCCTGTGCCATGATGGAGGGTGTGGCAGCGTATACCCAGACGGAGCCTGCAGGCAGCCGGCCCGGCGCCATGGACCCCACCTCCACAGCCGGCACGGAGACCAAGAAAGGTCTGGACAGCCCCCACGTGGCCTCTGGCAGGGGTCGGGTGGGGCCCGGAAACCGGCTTCCGGACAGCCCTCATCCCCTGCGGACACCTGCCCTGTGTCCACCCGTAGAGAAGGAGGACCTGTACATGCTCAAAAAGGAGGAGAAGGAGGAGCTGGTGGCCCCGCAGCTGGCGGAGCTGGCAGCAACAGTGCCTGAGAGCACAGAGGCCGAGGCAGACGGCGAGGAGCTGGACGGCAGCGACATGTCCGCCATCATCTACGAGATCCCCAAGGAGCCCGAGAAGTGGGTGCCAGGGTGGGCAAGGTGGGGGTGAGGCCAGGAGCCGGGCTCAGCACCCTGATAGCAGGGCCCCGCTCCCCAGGAGGCGGCGCAGCAAGCGGTCACGGGTGATGGATGCCGACGGCCTGCTCGAGATGTTCCACTGTCCCTACGAGGGCTGCAGCCAGGTCTACGTGGCCCTCAGCAGCTTCCAGGTGAGGTCGCGCTCCGGGCCTGGCTGCCTGTGCCGATCAGCCGGGGGCTCACGGAGGGGCCTGCTGGGCGCCCCTGGCCGGGCTCTGTGGTGTGAACTGGTCACACGCCGCAGCTGGTCACAAGCCCAGCGCGTGACCGGAGAGTCTGCTGGACATCTTCCCCACCCACAGCCAGGCCGTCCGGTTTCGCTCACGCCCCACCCAGAGCCTGGCGGACAGCAGGTGCGTGCGAAGCTGCTCTCCCCTAGTTGCACCCCTGGCAGTCCGAGAGCCGGACACGTGCACCCCACTTCACTCCCCCAGCCAAGGCTGGCCCCAGCCTACCACCCAGCTGCCCCGTCTCTCCCCGCCCTCGGGAGCCCCTCAGATGGCCCCACACCCCTTCCCACCCCTCTCACCCCCAGAACCACGTCAACCTCGTGCACCGGAAAGGGAAGACCAAGGTGTGCCCCCACCCCGGCTGCGGGAAGAAGTTCTACTTATCCAACCACCTGCGGCGGCACATGATCATCCACTCAGGTCAGGCCTGGGCCGGCTGGGGACACGGGCAGGGGCCCGGAGCCCGCACTAGAGCAGGCAGGGTCGCAGGTGGACTTCACAGCTTGGAGCCTTGGCGCTCAAGCCACACACAGGTCATGGTGTCACCATTAGGAAGCACACGGAGAGCCGGGCATGGTGCCACATGCCTGTCATTGCAGTACGTGGGAGGCTGAGGCAGGAGGACGCTCAAGGCCAGCCTGAATGGTATAGCGAGACCCTGTCTCAAAAGACAAAAAGAAAAAAGGAAAGCACATGGACTGGACAAGCGAGGTGACTGTCCCCTGCCCACACCATGACCAGGTTTCATAGGGACTTAGGGAGAGGATGTGGACAGCAAACTGCCTTCTTATAAGACTGCCTGCTGCTGGAGTCTTGTCTCGTGTGGTAGCAGTCCTGGGGACCGAACCCCGGGAGCCCTGAGCTACACCCTCAGCACTTTGTATTTTAGACAGGGTCTCGACACGATGCCCAGGCTGGTCTCAGCATCCCCGACTGCTGTGACTACAGCATGTGCCACCCTACCTGGCAGTTAATTTTTTTTTTTGGTACCAGGGATCAAACTCACGACCACGCCTTTGCAAGGCAGGCGCTTAAGCCACTGAGCTAAATCCCCAGCCCCTGGCAGTTAATGTTTTTTTTTTTTTTTGGTACCGGGGATCGAACTCACGACCTCACACTTGCCAGGCAGGCGCTTAAGCTACTGAGCTAAATCCCCGGCCCGGCAGTTAATGTTTTAAAAAATTTTTAAACCACTTTTTTTTTCTGAAAAAAAATTACTTAAAAAAAGGCAAAGCGTACGTTGCAGAAATATCAGATGTCAGAGGTGACACCCTGGGGACAAATCCAGGCGCATCTCAGCTCGGCACTTCGTGCTCTGTGCCCCCTCAGGAACGGGAGGCTGGGCAGTGACGGGCCGCTTTGTGTCATCGCTGTCATTGTTAGAAGGGTCACTAGTGCTGGCAGGAGGTGGGGCCTGGGAACCGGCGCCCCTGCCCCTCTCTCCGAGGCACATCAGGGCCACCCGCAGGCCCTGCCGAGGGCAGCGTTCTCAGCCTGTCCCCGCCGCCCCTAGGTGTCCGTGAGTTCACCTGCGAGACCTGTGGCAAGTCCTTCAAGAGGAAGAACCACCTGGAGGTGCACCGGCGCACGCACACCGGAGAGACGCCTCTGCAGTGAGCGCGGGGTCGGGGAGGGGAGGGAAGGGCCCGCGGGCCCCGCCCCTCGCAGCCGGCCCCGCCCCCGGCTGCCGTTGGCCCCGCCCTGACCCCGCCCCCGTCGCCACCCTGGGCTCCCGCAGGTGTGAGATCTGCGGCTACCAGTGCCGGCAGCGCGCGTCGCTCAACTGGCACATGAAGAAGCACACGGCCGAGGTGCAGTACAACTTCACGTGCGAGCGCTGCGGAAAGCGCTTCGAGAAGCTGGACAGCGTCAAGTTCCACACGCTCAAGAGCCACCCGGACCACAAGCCCACCTGACCCCCGCGACCTGACCGTCACCCCTAATTTATTCGTCCACTCGGACACCAAGCCCGGACCCGCGGGGGCCTGGACAGCCGCGGGGGCCGCCAGGACCGGGGCCCAGAAGGAGGCGGCCTCGCCCCGCCCATGGCCAGCACCCCTGGGCGGCTCCCCCACCCTACCCTGTCGCCTCTCATCTTGGAGCCGGCACCTGGGCCGAGCTGCTGGAACTGTGTGGAGAGAGCAGAGCAAGATTAAAGCGCGAGGAAGGAGCGGCCCTTCCCCTCGGCCTGATGATTTGGGGGGCTGGGCCCCTCTGTCTTGCCCACACATGCCGCACAGGACTCTCCTGTCAGCCTTCTCATCACCGGGTCCCTGGGCCTAGCAGACCCCGGCGAAACCGCTGTTCCTCCCGGGGGTGGGGGTGGGGGTGGGGGTGGGGAAGCCGGGAGGCCACCAGGACGCTGCATGACTCAGATCCCGATGCCTGCTGCTCCTGTCTCCTGGAGCACTCATTTCCCCACCCCAAGCTCCCGGAGGAGTCGGGGTTATTGCTCAGAAAACCCCCAAATGAGAATACCCCAGCTAGCGGCAAGCACGCATAGAGTGACGCGTCGGTTTCCCGGGGTACCATGTAGGAGGACCTCCCAGAGGTGATTTTGCGCTTAAGCCAGAATGAGAGGTTCCACCCCTGAAGAGAGCTGGGAAAGGCAGGTCTCGGGCCAGAGTAGCCAGGGCAGAACCCCGAGGTCGAGGCCGCGGCTCCGTGCTAAAACAGACCGCGTGGCCCCATTTCCCGGAGCAGGGTGCTGAGGCCGCTTCCTCGCGGCCACCGGGGACGGCGGTGGGCATGGAGTCACCGCCGCCAGATGGCGCCCGAGCCGCGCAGGCCCGCGCAGCTGCAGCCACGTGACCCAAGGAACAGCAGCCAGGAGTCGGGGCACGTGCCCCAGGGGAACCCAGCGGCTCCGTGCTTAGATCAGCCACGGTCAGGCCGCAGCTAAGCCTCGGGGCTTCCGGCAGAACCTGCGAGGATGCGCGAGTCCGGCCGCCTCCGCGCCATCCCCCCACCCCGCAGGCTGGTCCCCTTCTTTCTTCCGGCGCCGCCGGAGCTGTCAGTTTCCATGGGAACCGCGCCGGGGTCTGCGCGCCCGAAGTAGCCTCGCTCCCGGCGCCACTTCCGATCAGGCGGGACCCGAGAGGGACCCGTGTGGGGAGCAGTCAACTTGCCCAGGCAAGCAAGCCCATGAAGGGCCACCCGGGGACCCGCACCGTCACCGCCCGGCTGGCGCGAGACGCCGTAATTGGCCTGCGCCCGCCTCCGGCGCGGCGGCACCCTTGGTGCGCGCACTCTCATTGGCTGTATCTCCGGGGCGTCTTCCAGCAATTGGGTCTCCCGAGGGTCATTCCTGATTGGCCAGTCCGGGTTTCGCTCGCGGTGGGCGCTCAGGAGCCTGAAGGGGCGTAGAACCAGGACCCGCCAGGGCCCTCCGTCCTGGGTTCCGGCGGCTGGGTTCTGTGTCCGCACCTCCGCCCGACCGCTGTCTGTGGTGCTGAAGCCTCCAGGACACCCCCTCCACCCCGTGCCAGGCAGCGCCTCCCCGCGCGTCTCACTGTCGCCCCGACGTAAACGTACACGTGCGCCCGAGCAGCAAAGGCCGAGCCAGTGCGGCTCCGCCGAAGGCCATCGGGAGCGCAGGAAGCCAGGGCGTCTGGCTGGCAGGCCTGCCCACTGGGGCGTTACGGGGCCCCAGGAGGATTGGGGTGCAGCCCAGGGGTGGAGCGCTTGCTTGGCATGCGCGAGGCGCTGGGTTCATTCCCGGCACTGGAGGAGGAGAGAGGCGGAGGAGAGGCGAATTTGCGACTGCGGGGCTTCATCAAGGATGAACTAAAACCTCCACTTTATTCGCAGCAGTGCAGCGTCACCTGCCCTGGACGGTACCAGCGTCCACCCCTTGGACCCCAAGGACACCCGGCCCACCCCAAACCCACAGGTCCTAGCTTTCTTCTGCAGGCGGATTAGGGCTACCCTAGCCACCTCTACTCTCACCCGAGGTATTGATGGGGCTGTACCTGCGCTCTACCCAAATCTGTGGACCCAGGCTTCTGCCTGTTGAAATCTTGGTTCCTTGTCCCCTTCCGGTCATCTCAGTGGACAGCAAGCCCGGAAGGTGGTGCGCATCGGCCACTGATATCTCCCTTCTCCCTGGCCTTTCCAGATCTCGGTGCTGTTTGGAATAGGGGAGCCCACTTCGCCTCCCAGTCAGAAAGACTATTCGAATTATTCGAAGAGGGGTGCCAAGGCCAGGAAGCACGGTCCACGGGGCAGGAAGGCCAGGATCTGGCAAGCCGAGCCTCCAGGATGCGCTTCTTTTTTTTTTTTTTGGCGGTGCGGAGTCCAGGCCAGCGCGCCCTCGCTCGCCTCCACCTGCCGCGCCGTCGGGCGCCGCGAGGGGGCGGGGCTCGTGCGACTCCGCCAATCAGCGACGCCGACTCTGGCAGCTGCCTCTATAAAGGGCTGGGGGCGGCGGCGGCGCGGCCCAGAGCGCGGAGCGCGCGGCTCGGGCCGGAGGGAGGGAGGGAGGGCGGGCGAGGGGAGCGGACTGAGCACCCGGGACCACACAGGCCGGACTAAGGGGCGGCGGCAGAAGGCAGAGGCGCCGCGATCTCTGTCGGGAAGCGCAACCTCCCCGGGCCCCGCGGGGCCGCGCAGGGGGTGTCCTCCACCCCGCGCCCGCGCCCGCTCCCTCTCTCCATCCCCTGCCGCCCGCAGGCCACCCCGGGGCCCGGCCATCCGCGCGCGCATCCTCGGGCTCGGGCCTGTCCCTTGCCCTCGAGGGAGCCGCCGCTCTCGTCGCTGCCTCTGCAGCGGCCGCGCCAGAGGCCACCCAGGCGGGACCTCGGCGTGAGCATCGGGCGCCCCCCTCGGAGTGCACGACCCCCGGAGCCGCCCTCAACACGGACCGCGCCCGCCGGGCACACAAGAATGGTCACTGTAGGTATTGCCCTGTCGCTGAGAGAGATGGGGCGGGAGGGGCTGGGTCCAGGCTCCACGGAATCGGTGGGGGTGGGGGGGTAGGACCAGGCCTAGCTAGGCCTGGTGATGGGGAGGTAGGACCGCGCCTCGGGCCTGAGATGGAGCAAGACCGCGCCCTGAGTGCTGGGGGCGCTGAGAGCCCGGCTGAGAGGCCTCGGGGAGCTAGGCTGGATTGGGGGGCGCCCTGGAGGCGGGCTCGCTCCCTCTCCTGAAGGCCGGTGGGGGAGGGGCCGTGGCGGCGGAGGATGCTTGCTCCATCCTGGCCTGGACACTGCAGGCTCCTGGGCACACTTGGGGAGCCCCCGGCCCCATCACGGGCCAAGGTGTCAAGGCATCTCCCAAGAGCCTCGGGGAAGCTGGTGGCGTCGGATCTGGCGTCCCGGGCCCTGACCGCGCCCGGGCAGCGGGCGTCTCGTCCTCGATCGCACCCGTCGACCTTGCGGCAAGCGGGGAGGGGAGAGGAAGGGGCGCGCCCCGAGGCCCCGCGGGCCTGCCGCCGCCGCCGCTGCGTCCCTTTGTTTCTCAGCGCTTCTTCGCGGGCCGTAGCCCTGCGCGGGCGCCTCGGGCTGCAGGGAGGGGGAGGGGAGGGGAGAGCTCGCGGGGGGGGGCGCGTCCTGGCTCCGGGCGCCCCCTGCCTCTCCAGGGAGGTGAGCTAGGGGGCTCAGGCAGCCCCTCAGGCCAGGTCCAGGCACAGTACCTCCCCAAGGGCCCTGGGCCGCGGGGTGACCTTGAGCGCGCCCGGCCGCTCGCGCCGCTCGCCCCGCGCCCGGTGCTTTCAGCAGCCACGGAGCTGGTCAGCTCCCGAGCGCGCGCCCCGCCCGCCGGCCCCGCCCCGCCACGCCCATCTAGGCCCCGCCCCCAGGGCCCCGGGGGGCCCCGGCCTCGCCCGAGCCCTCGGAGCTCCAGCCGGCAGCCCGGGCGTGTCCCGGGGGCGGGGCCGGCCGGTTCTGGCTCCACCCCCACCCCTGCCGCGCGACTCCGCTCCCCGCGCCGCCGAGCGTCCTTTGTCTAGTCCCGGCGCCCGGGCCTCCCTTCTCGGTTCTTCCTGTCTCTCCATCTCTGCGTTGTGTCTCTGGACCGTGTGTCTCTTCCTGGACCCCCGATTTCGAGTCCTGGCCAGCACAGTGGGTGTGGGGACGCTCAGGGCTCCCTCTAAGTCTGGGCCTCTTCTCCTGGACCCTGGGACCCGCCCACCTGGCACTGAGAGCGAGACCCCCGCTCCCCTGCTGTGTGACCCGGGCCGGGTCCTTTCCCTGTCTAGGCCGCACCATGCTCACCCTGGGTACGGGAGCGTGGCCTTCTGAGGACCCTGGATCCCCCACGACAGTCCGTTACCCCTAGGCTTCCTCCTATGGGATCCCCGCGTTTGAAGAAAGGGAAAGTGATCACAAAGGGGAAGAGGGTGTGGTCAGAGGTCACACAAGGGCTTGAGGCCCGTGGAGGCCTGGGGACTCCGATGCAGGGACACTGAGGCACTGACGTCAGGGGGAGAGAGGTGGAGGAAGTGAAGGGATGGGCCGAGGCCGTGAGGGCCCAGCACAGAAGGAGAAGGACCCAGAAGTAGGAGGCTCAGCCGGCACCACGTGGTGGCCCGGCCTTCCCGTGCATGGCCAGTCAATGCCCTATTGTCGCTGGTACCCAGGCATCTGTCAGTGTGACTGGAGCCCGGGGGGCACGGCACGGGGCAGAAGGGGTCAAACGCAGGAGGGTCTGGAGCAATTGGTCTCTGGTGCGTTCGCAGCAAAGCCATGTGTCCAGGCTACATGTAATGGTGAGAAAGAGAAAATGCCAGAGGAGAGGGGCGGAGAGAGACACCGAAGGGAAGAGGAAAAAACAGAAACCAGAAGAGGGAGAAACTCAGAGACCACAGTGGAAGGGGGGGGTGGAAGGGGCTGGAAGATTCCCTGGGCCCCTGGCAAGCGTGGCCTCTGCATCTTGGCCCTGGGCTCCTCCCTTCCGGTCTCTCAGCTCCTTGTAGAGCTGTCATCCCAGGCCACAGACCGCCTTTGGGCTGGGGCAGGGAGGATGCGGGGAGGCCGATCTGATCCCCATTATGGGCTCAGCCGGCTCAGCCGCTGAGGGCGCAGTGTAACACTGACCCCGCTAAGCTCTGCACAGATGGGAGGGAGACGGGTGCTGGTGAGATAAGTAGGCCGGGCCCAGTGGATGCGTCTGTAATCCCCATACTTTGGGAGACCGATGTAGGAGGATTGCAAGTTTGAGGCTAACCTGGACATTTAGTGATTTAGCGAGACTTTGTCTCCAAATCAAAAGGGCTGGGGATGTAGCTCAGTGGAAGCCCCTGGGTTCAATCCCCAGTACAAAAACAAAAACAACAACAAAAAAAAAAAAAAAAAAAAACAGAGTCTGACCCATCGGATCTCAATAACATCCGAATTGGAGAACGCCAGGGTTTGCAGCCCGGAACGCCATAAACCTTGGATTAGGAGTGAAATGCTGCCTTCCTCACCTTCACCTCCTTTTGTCACCCTGAGCAACTCCTAGGCCTTTCGGACCGACCCTTAGTTGTTTCCCCACCTGAGAAATGGGGCAGGAAGTCTCCACCTTGCCGTAGTGGCTGAGGGCAGGCTGAAGTGTCCGCACATGCGCAGTGTGTGAAGCCCGACTGTATAGGCGCAGGCGCGGTGGCTGCGTGCCGCAGGCCGCTCGTGAGACCCGCCACGGCCATTATTGCAGACACATCCCGGAAGTCACCCACACGCACCGAGCGCCTCTGTGGCAGGCCCTCAGTGGAGGGATTGAGACCAGAGAGAAGTGATCACAGGGGTGCAGCCAGCAGTTGACATGTGGTTGCCTTCAGTAAACATTCACTGAGTTGCCTGGCGAGGTGGCACGTGCCTGTCATCCCCACACTTGGGAGGCTGGGGCAGGAGGATCTCTGCGAGTTCGAGGCTAGCTTGGGCTACATGGTGAGACCCTGCCTAAGCCTAAGGGGAAAAAAGTACTAAATTGAAAGTGTATTTCACCAATTAAGTGGGTTTTAACCGGTGGCCACAGGCTGGAGATGTACAGAAGCTCAGTGGTAGGAGGTTTGGCATGAACAAGGTCCTGGCTTGGAAATCAACACAGAAAAAAAGCAAAACAAAACAAAACATCAATGCCTAAGGCATGGCAAACAGTAACACTCAGCTTTGCTTTACTCCTTCTTCTCCTTCTCCTTCTTCTCCTTCTTCTCCTTCTTCTCCTTCTCCTTCTCCTTCTCCTTCTCCTTCTTCTTCTTCTTCTTCTTCTCAGTCTCGCTACGTAGTTCCGGCTGACCTTGCACTCACTATATAACTTAGGCTGGCCTGAAATTCACAGCAATCCTCCTGCCTCAGCCTCCCGAGTGTGGGGATTACAGGTATGCACCACCACACCCAGCTGCTGGTACTGCTTGTTAAAGGCAGGATTGGTTTCCATTGACTCACAGCTCTTACCTCTTTTAGTGTTACTGGCCTTTGCGTTCAGAGGGTGGGTCTCGGGTCTACTCCCCGGGTTTAAGTTTCTTGTCCACCACTTGCATCTTTGTAACTTGATGCAAGTCAGTTTCTCATTGTTTGGGGCACAAAAGAACCTCCTTGTGTTGGGAGGGTGACTTGGAAATTTCACGTGGAAAGTTTTCTCTCGAAGGTGGGAAATCTGTAGCTATCTGTAGCATAGTTGTTGTTCTGAGACAGTGTCTCGCCATGTCGCCCACGCTGACCCTCAGTTTTCCAGGTGCTGGGATTACAGCGGTGTACCGCATCCATCACTTTTTGGCACAGTGTTAACGCAGAGTGACCCGGATATAGGTCTGTGCTGTTGGTAGCCGATTTGCAGCTGGCACGGTGGCAGACATTACTAATCACATTCTTTCTGAGGCTGGATGGGCTGTCACAGGACCTTCCAGGGCATCCCCCAGGCAGCCACTCTCAGCTGATTTGAGACATTTACCTTCTGTGCCATCCTGTGCCCCCCGATGCAAGGTGAGGACTTTACCACTGAGCTGCATCCCAGCCCTGTGCCATCGTGTTTATGAGAATAGATGTCCGCAGGCGTGGTGGCACACACCTGTCATCCCAGCACTTGGGAGGCTGAGGCAGGAGGATTACTTGATCCCAAGAGTTCTCAAGTTCCCCGTCATGTTGCTCAATGACTCTGATTCTAGTTTCCTGAGCTGTACGTGGAGAATGTGGGCATGATCTTTCAAGATTGTTGGGAGAATGAGTGAAATGATGTCTTGAAGTTGTTTCCACAGGGCCTGGCATGCAGGGGGCGCTGGGCGCAGAGCATGGTTCTCAGTAGCAGAGAGGAAAGCCAGGTGTCCTGGTGCAAACCTGTAATCCAGCACTTGGGAGGCTGAGGCAGGAGGATCGTTGTGAGTTCAAGAGCCAGCTCTTTGAGGACATTTCCCTGCTGCTCCCGCATGTGACTTCAGTCCCTCCCTAGGCTCCAGGAAACCCCATAGTTCGGAGTTTACAGTACACTGGAGCAGAGGCCCCAGAGCACCAAGTGGTAGATCCTAGAACCCACAGCTGGTAACTGTTAGCACCAGACCCATCTTGGCTGGCAGTGGAAGGAAATACCAAAGCCCATCTTGGCTGGAAATACCACTCAGCATCAGGAAAACTCCTAGGCACAGTCTTTGTTCTTCTCCACCATTTTTTCAAGTCAGGTCTCGCCATGTAGTTCAGATTGACCTTCAACTATAGGCGATCCTCCTGCCTCAGCCTCCTGAGTGCTGGAATTTCAGGTGTATGTCACCATGCCCAGTGGGCCCACCATTTATATACTGTGTGATTGTGGGAAAACTCTCAACCATCTCTTAACCTTCATTTCCTCACATGTTAAGCAAGAGGGTAGGGAGAGTGGAACACCTTGTCTGTTCTGGGTTATGAAGAAAAAACAAAAATTTTTAACCAGGCATGCTGGTGCATGTTTGTCATTCCTGCATTCTGGGAGCTGAGGCAGTGGGACCACGGGTTCTAGCTCAGCCTGAGTAATTTAGTGAGACCCTAAGACCCTATCTAAAAAGCCAGGCTGAGTGTTAGGTCAGCTAGCTCAGGGCATAGGCCCTGGGTTTAGCTCCTAATGCCAGACAGAAAAGGGGGGTGATTGGAGAGAGAGAGAAACTGCACAAAGTATCTACACAGTGCCTGGCAGAAACCTCACAGTGTCGATGTTTGAGGACAGTTATGGTCCTGCATCCCAATGGGGAAGGCTGAGATAATTTGCACTCCTGGTTGTTTCCAATCAATCATTCATAGTTTTTTTCTGGTGAAACTGAACTTGGCTTTGGAAACCCTTAATTCATTCCTCTGAAGATCTGGTCAGTCAGTCTGGGTGTTTTTGTTGTTGTTCACTTGCTGTTGGTTGGGTTTTTGCTCCCCCTAGGGATTGAATCAGTGTGAGTTTTCAGGTGTGGGTGTCCTGTTTGCCAACCATGCCATAGGCCTCCAAGGAGATCTGGTTGCTGTACCTTCCTGTGGCCGTGACAGACAATGCCAATCAATCCCAGCCATTGTAATCAATGACAGACACTACCAATCAATCCCAGTGCAGTTTTCTGCTGAGATCAGATACTACTTTAAGATTTCCCTATCAGAGGCCCTTCAAATAGCCGTCACCAACAGTTTTGACTAACTTGTCCCCAAGGTAAAACAGAGCCTGAAGAAGTTAAGGGGTACGTTCCAGGGCATACACTGAGCTGTCAGAGATCATACCAGTCTCGGTGATTGTCATGGGCCACACTTAGAGAATGGTAGAGTGGTCTTCATGTCTAGAGAGGTCTGCATCTGAATTCCAGTCCACCACTTGTGTACTGTGTGACTTTAGCAAATTCAGTATCTCTGAGCTCACATTCCTCATCTGTCATACCAAAATTAACTTCTCCCTTTCAGAGTCTTTGTGTGAATTAAATAACAAACAAAAGAGGTGCTGAACAAAGATGCAAAACATGCCAAACTAAACAGACCAAGGTACAATAGCGCCCACTTATAAATCCCACACTGGGAAGGTTGAGGCAGGAAGATCACCTCAAATCAGAAGTCAGCTTGGGCTCCGTAGCGAATTCAGGCTCAAGCTGAACTACATCACTAGACCGTGACTCAAACAAAAAAGAAAAAAGAGAGAGCGCACAGAGGCCAGGCGTGATGGCTCACGTCTGTAATCCCAGCACTGGGGAGGCTGAGGCAAAAGGACTGCTAAAAGTTCGAGGCCAGCCTGAACTACATAGCGAGACCCTGTCTCAAAGAAACAGAAAGAAAAAAAATATATGGTTCTAAACTGAGCCCAAAAATACATGATTCTAAACGGGACCACTTGCTTGGCATGTGTCAGGCCCTGGATTTGATCCTCAGCACTAAAAGAAAAAGAAAACTGAACAAAGAAACCCTCAGAGTTTCAGAAAACAGTTTGAGTGTGAAGCTGAGTGGTGAGCATTTGGTTAACGTGAGCCCCAAGTTCATTCCCAGCACTGTAAAGGGGGAAACAAGCCAATCAAGGGATCTAGATAAACAAGCCTGCTACAAGCAAGACCAGGCTCAGTTTATCCCACATGGTTGGCTTAATTTTTGAAAATTGATTAGCATAATTCATGTATTAAAACTAAAATATCATTATTATTATTATTTTGGTCCTGGGAATCAAACTCAGAACCTCAAACTCAGCAGGCAATTGTACCTCTGAGCTGTATCCTCAGCCCTAAAAGAATCGTTTCAATAGGTATGTTAACATTTTGTCAATAAAATTTTTCTTTAAAAAGTGTCGATAGGGCTGGGGATTTAGTCAGTGGCTTAAGCGCCTGCCTTGCAAGCGCGAGGTCATGAGTTCAATCCCCGTATAAATAAATAAATAGTGTTGGGACAGGAATGTGTGCGTGTGTGTGCATGTATGTGTCGGTGTGTTGAAGAGGGTTGAGTCCAGGGCCCCGTCCATACTAGACAAGCACTGCAACACTGCTGCACCCCAGCCTTAAAATATCCTCGCCAGGGGTAGCTGTACATACCTGTGATCCTAGCTCTTGGGAGGCTGAGGCAGGAGGATTCCCACAAATTCCAGGCCAGCCCGGGCTACTTACTTCAAACCCAGCCTGTCTATAACAGCCAAAAAGCAAAAAGTTCTTAATGTGATAAAGGCCATCTATTTTTTAAAAACTGGTAACAAAGATCATTGTAGCTGTGAAACATTTAAACACTTCTTTTTTGTTTTTATGTACCAGGAATGGAACTGATGACCTTGTGCCTGCCAGGCAGGCACTTACACGGCTGAGCTAAATCCCTGACCCAAGCATTTCATTTTCTTGTTTTTTTTTTTTTTTTAAGATTTTTTCAAAATTTTTAAAGACTTTTTTGTCTTTTATTTTTTATTTGGTTCCCCCCCCTTTTCATTTTTTTATATTTTTTTGGATACCAGGGATGGAACTCATGACCTCAAGCTTGCCGGGCAGGTACTTACTCTGCTAAGCGAAGTCCCCGGCCTCTTTTCCCTCTTTTTAAAAGCATTTCCTTTAACATAAGGAATGTGGAAGCCGCTATCACACTGTAGCCCCTGCAATAAGGCAAGAAAAATAAGTAACAGGTCTAGAAGGCGATGAAACAAAACTCATTATTTGCAGATGTCTTATGTTATATCCAAAATCCATACCTGTGACCCCAGCACAAGTTCAAGGCCAGGCTGGGCTACATAGCGAGGTCAGGGTAAGCCTGAATCAGAGAGTGAAACCGTATCTCAGACATCAGCCAACTGAACAAAAGTCTCTAAAGCCACAGTACCTCAAAGGTAGAACCAGGGCAGTGAAACATCTAGTGGGAAAATTATGCATGAAGCACAAGAAACAGTAACAGTTTGGGGCTGGAATTACCTTTGGTGGGAAGAGAGAAATAAACATGATGGGGGGGGGGGTTAAAGACCCTTCAAAGCTACTAAAACTACTAAATTTCTTATTCTGAAGATGAAATTGTTCATTTTACTGTTCTGAAAATTCACAGACTGATTTTAGTATCTGTTTGGTTTGTTGTATTTTGTTTTTCTTTTCTTTTTTTGGTACTGGTGATCGAACTCACAACCTCACGCTTACCAGGCAAGTGCTTATGCTGCTGAGCTAAATCCTTGACCCTTGCTTTATTTTTTTTTTTTGTTTTTTGGTACTGGGGGGTCGAACTCACAATCTAGGGCTTGCCAGGCAGGCACTTATGCCACTGAGCTAAATCCCTGACCCCTTGTTTTTGTTTGTTGAAACAGAGTCTTACTATGCAGTCCAGGCTGGCCTTGAATTCATGGTGATCCTCCTGCCTCAGCCTCTTGAGTGATAAGATCACAGGCACGCAGCACTACACCTGGCTATCTGTTTGGATATGTGACGTATTTGCCTGTTTGCGAAAGTTGTAACAAAATACCTGAGTTTAGATCGTTATAAAAAGTTTACGGAGCTCAGGAGGCTGAAGCAGGAGGGTCTCTGTGACTTTGAGGCCAGTCTGGGCTACACAGTGAGTACAAGGCCAGCAAACTCAGTTTTGGAGGCAGAAAGTCAAAGATCAGGTGTATTTACTTGGCCTTGTTCCGTTGGCTCAGTCACAATAGGACGGAGAAACAGAAATAAATAGCTGTGTGCCGAAGAAGACACGGGCAGAGAGTGGGCCCCACTTTATAAAAACGTGTGCTAGAGAGACTCGACCAGGTCCCTCGAGATCAGCATTGATCCCTTCCAAGGGCAATGCCCCCAGTGACCTAATTACCTTCCCAAGCCGCACCCCTCTCCCCTGGGACCCCATGAAGCTTTGGGGCACTGGCAACCGTACTCAGCCCATAGCAGACGATGTTTATAGCTGGGATTTCTTGCCTCCGTGTCAGGAGGGTTGTTTTGCTTTGCTTCACTTCACCCACTGCTTTGGCTGCTGAGCAGAAGGGAGCGGGGAATAAAACATTGTCACAGAGTGTGGCGGTGCACACCTGTAGTCTCTGCGAGTTCAAGGCCAGCCCCAGTTGCGGAGGGACACCCTGTCTCAAAACAGTAAACAGGGAAACAGATAAAGCATCCCCGTCGTCCCCTGCCCCCCCCCCCTGTGGTCAAGCCCAGTCAGCGGTGGGCTCATCACTACCGCCCTCCCTGCCTCCTCCCTCCGTCCCCATGGCCCCTGTGTGGGCCCGGGCGGTGAGCGGGTGCGACCTGTTGTCTCCAGCAGATACTGGGGGCCATGGAGTCTCAGGTGGGGGGGGGCCCGGCCGGCCCGGCCCTGCCCAACGGGCCACTCCTGGGTACCAACGGAGCAACTGACGACAGCAAGACCAACCTCATCGTCAACTACCTGCCCCAGAACATGACCCAGGACGAGTTCAAGAGTCTGTTCGGCAGCATCGGCGACATTGAGTCCTGCAAGTTGGTTCGGGACAAGATCACAGGTGTGGCTGCTGGCCCGAGGTCAGGGTGGGGTACAGGGGTGCACGTGTGACCCGGACAGGTGTGAGCCTGGGCGAGGGGCTGCGTGCCACTGCGGGGGGGGGTGAGGTGTCATGGAGGCACAGGTAAAGGGGGCCGCCCCTGGGGCCCGAGTTGGGAATCATGCCGGTGCCCCCCAGGCCGGGCACGGAATCAGGTCTTGGCCTCCTACCTAGGCCAAAGCCTCGGCTACGGATTTGTGAACTATTCTGACCCCAACGACGCAGACAAAGCCATAAACACCCTCAACGGCCTCAAACTGCAGACCAAGACCATCAAGGTGAGTGAGTGCCTTCACCCCGCTGGCCACCTCTGCTGGCCTCACCCCAAGGGGTCCCAGACCCCCCTCCAGGCTTCCTGGCTGCTTCACCTGGCGGTGGGGCGTGGGGAGGGAGCAACTGCTTTGTGTCTCCAAACCTCAGTTTCCCGGCCTGTTAATGGGGAGAACATCAGCCCCCCCATCTCTGGAAGCTTGGAAGTCAGCCAGGCTCCAGAGGTAGGAGAGTGACCAGGGTCCCTTGGGCCACCCCCCGCCTGCCTTTGTCCTGGCCTTGGAGGTGGGGGCCCATCTGCCATCTGGAGCCTAATTAGGGTGCGGGATGTGGGATTGGGGCAGCCCCTCCCCCACCTTTGTGCTGCACCCCTCCCCCACCGCTCCCCTCTCAGCAGCTGCAGCCGGACCCTGTGAGCCCAGATCCCTTGGGGGGATCACCATGGAAACCCCTCTCTGGGTCCGCCTGGGGGTGTGCGGACTCCGCCCCGCAAATCTGCTCCTGGACCCTGAGGGAGGCCGGGCTGGGGTGCCCATCTGGCCCCCGATTTGCCGTGGGGACTGAGGTATAGGAATCTCTCCCCGTCCTTCGCTGGGGCGTGCTGGGGAGAAACAAGGTCTGGACCTCGTGGCCCCCCTTCGGGCAGCTGACCCAGAAGCGCCCGGCGTGCAAAGGCAGACACTGGTGACTAAATATAAGCGTGTGCTCCTGAGTGTGCGTGTGTGCGCGCGCGTGCAACGCCCCGAGCTGAGAGACGCAGTGCTTCGCCATGAGGTGGTTGTGTAACTTGGCGTCTACGCAAGCAGCTTGTGTCATGTGTCTCTGTCTGGGTGTCGCGTGTCCCCGAGGGTCTGGAGAGGCTGGTGTGGCAGGGACAGGTGTCTTCTGACACAAACACTCTGGCTGTGACCTGGTGGGCACCCTGGGTGCGTCTGGCTGTGACAGGGCGTCTGTGTGCCCGGGTGACAACATGATGTGGGTATGTCTGTCTGTGCCCTGTCTGGGACATGACACGTGTGACCGGGTGCTCCATGCCGGGGGACGGGAGTGTGTTCTTCAGTTCTGCCTGGAACTCCCGAGAGCCGAGTGTCACAGGAAACCCAGCAGCGGCTTCGGGAGACCCTTGCCAGTTTTCCCAATGTGGCTGTGCTGCGTGGTGCACCGAGTGGCCTTGTACGGGCCCCTGAGGTGGTGACACACCATTGGAGCCCTGAGTATCCTGGCAGATTCAGACCAAAGTGTTTGCAGTCACTTCCGTGTTCCGGATGGCAGGAGGGAGGGGAGGAATTTGCCATTGCCATCTGCAGAGATGGGAAAGGCCTGGAAAGTGTGCCTTAGGGGATCCCGGACCCCACACCCCACTTCAGCATCCAGGGCACCCGCTCCCTTCATCTCCAAATCGGAGCACAGTTGCTCTCCTCTCCTGTAATCTCAAGTACTTAGGAGGCTGAGGCAGGAGGGTTGTAAATTCAAGGTCAGCCAGGCAACTTAGGCAGATTCTGTTTCCAAATAAGACGGGCTGGGGATAAAACTCCCTGTGAAGTCCTGGGTTCAACCCCCCAGGGCGGCAGGAACAAACCCTAGCAAAATAAAACAAAATGGCAGCGGCCCTGTGTGTCTGGTTTTAGTTTCTGGAGGACCCCAGGTGCGCGGGTTCACTAATCAGAACGCCACCCCTCCCCACCCAGGAGCACCCTCACCCCCAATCCACCCCCCCCCCGCTCAGCTTATCTATCTTGTTCGTTTCTTAGTTATTTCTGATGAAATAATACACACTCACAACTCACGTCCCCCAGCAAAGACAGGCCCTCCGCAACCACCTCCCTCCGGAAGTTAACTGAGAAGAAAGAAAGAAATAGATGTCTGCACAAATGGGGGGAGCTCGTCCTGCCCCCATAGGTCACCCCCTTGGCCTTTGGGGGCGGAGCTCCGGGCCATGGGTAGGAACACAATGCCACCAGGTCACATAATACGAGCTGTTTTGTAAATGGACTTTTCTTTCCCCCACTTCACAATACTCGCCACTGTTTCGGGGAATCAATGTCCACGTCCAGCGTTTTTTCAGCAGCTGCAGCGCTGCGGAGTCTGGCTGGACCCGGGGTAGCGGCTTGAATCGCATGGTCACAGTGAAACGTGCAGATTCACAAGGGAAAGATGCGCTTTGGGAAAGAATAATTGAGATGGGAAGGGGCGCTGGGAGAGGACGGGGAAGAGACCTCACTGAGACCTGGGGAAGGAAAAGCGGGGAGAGTTCCAGGCAGAGCAAGAACAGCACGCACAAAGGCCCTGAGGCTGCTGCGGGCCTCGGGGATTTTGCGGGACATGAGCAGGCCTCTGTGGCTGGATTAGGGCAAGTGAGGAGGGAAGACCAGGGCCGAGCATGCAGGGCGTCATGAGCTCCAGGAAGGACTTTACTGCCAAGGAAGGCAGGGCCCACAGCCCCTTCTGTGCCAGGGCTCAAGTGTTCACAGGCGCCCCCTGGCTGCCGTGGAGGGGAACCACGTGAGCATGGGAACCAGGTGGTCTGGGGTGAGGGCCCAGACGCGCGAAGCCACCAGAGTTCGTGGTGGCTGAAAAGTGACTGTGAGGGACCAGGAAGTATCAGGGACACCCGAGGCTGGGGACCAAAGGACGGAGCTACCATGGCTTTTAGGGTTTGGGTTAGGGTTAGGATTCCTCGCCTTGGGCCCACAGCGACGACCCCTCCCCGGCCACGCCCCGCTCTGTCCCTGGCATGGGGTCCACGAGCGGAGCGATGCTGCCGGGTGCGGTGGTGCACACCTGTAATCCCGCCTACTCGGGAGGCTGAGGCAGGAGGCTCTCAACGTGCAGCCCAGCTCACGCGTCCTCTGCCCCGCCCGCCCAGGTGTCCTACGCCAGGCCCAGCTCTGCGTCCATCCGGGATGCTAACCTGTACGTCAGCGGGCTCCCCAAAAGCATGAGCCAGAAGGAGATGGAGCAGCTCTTCTCGCAGTACGGCCGCATCATCACCTCCCGCATCCTGGTGGACCAGGTCACAGGTCAGGCGCTGGGGACGGCGGCACCTGCTGGGCTGGGGGTGGTGAGACACGGGTGGGCCGGGAGGGAGGAGCGAGCTGTCCTGATGCCCGCGCTCACCGGCAGGCGTCTCCCGGGGTGTGGGCTTCATCCGCTTTGACAAAAGGATCGAGGCCGAAGAGGCCATCAAAGGACTGAACGGGCAGAAGCCGCTGGGCGCGGCGGAGCCCATCACGGTCAAGTTCGCCAACAACCCGAGTCAGAAGACGGGGCAGGCGCTGCTCACCCACCTCTACCAGTCGTCGGCCCGGCGCTACGCAGGGCCCCTGCACCACCAGACGCAGCGCTTCCGGTGAGCTCCCCGCCCCCAAGACCCATCCAGCAGACACGGGGCCGCACACTGGAAAGGCTGAGGCAGGAGAGAGGGTCTCGCCAAGTCACTAAGTTCCCCCGTCTTGGCCGTGCACTTGTGACCCTCCTGCCTCAGCCTCCCAGAGTGCTGGAAAGACAAGCACGGGCCACCCTGCCTGGCACAGCTGGCATTATTGGTGTTAAGGGCGTTGAGGAAACCTGACTGAGGTCCTGGTCTCTTTCTGTCTGTCTTGGGCGCTGGTGCCTGGACCTGGGTTTACTCATCTGTAACAAAAACACCAAACACTTCCTGAGCGCTCTCTGCGCTGGGCTGGGTTATTTATTCTGCACAGTGACCCCCTGAGAACCGAGCTAATAGGGTCCCCACTTTAGGGAGGGTGAACGTCTGTAAAGTGCAGACAGATATGAGGCTCAGTCAGCACCCAGGAGCGTCCTCGCAGGCATCCGGGCGGCCGCGGGGAATGACCACGCCCTAGTGCTCGGGACAGTAGCTGTGACTGTCACTGTCCCCTTTGTTAGGGCCCATCCTAACTCTGAGAGGCCGGCCCTGGGCCCAGATGGGTCCGCCGCCCACGGGGAGGGGAGGCCGAGGATGCAGAGGGGCGGTGCCCTGGTGACTGCCAGCCGTGCCAGGCGCGTCCAGCCGGGCGGGCGGGGGCGGGGCTGCCCCGGCAGGGTGGGGGCGGGGAGCCCGGGCTGGGCCATCACAGCGCGGTGACACCGCTTCTGCCTCCACAGGCTGGACAACCTGCTCAACATGGCCTACGGAGTCAAGAGGTAACAGTGCCCCCGGCCCGCCGCCCCGCCCCAGCTGTCCCTCCTTGGACCCTCACCCTCCCCATGCCCTCCCCACCCTCAGCCCCACACCTGCTGGCCGCCTCTGCTTCCGTCCGGGAGCTGCGAGGCCCCTACCTGGTTTAAGGCATGCAGCCCCGGCCCGTTTGTTTGGTTGGTTTTTTGAGACAGAGTCTCGGCTATGGAACCCATGCCAGCCTCAGACTCACAGTGATCCTCCTGCCTCAGCCTCCTGAGTGCTGGGATGACGGGCCTGTGCTACCACAGTGGGTGCTTATTGCATGGAGAGCTGTGGCTGGCAGGCAGAGAAGCAGGTGCTGGGCTTGGGGCTGGGGTCCTAGCAGACCCGGCCCAACTCGATGGCGGGAGAGACGTCGTCACTAGCAGTGTGACTGCTGCTGCTTTTCAGGGCCTCCGCCTTGTGGGGGAAGCGGGTAATGAGCAGGACGGGGCTATGCGGAGGGTGGATAAGGGGAGATGGGGATCCAAAGAGGCCCCCAGCCATCTGGGGTGACCTTGGTAACGAGGCTCGGAGACAGCTGAAGCTTCAGTCCCTGGCTGAAGGTCCAGCCTGTGCGAAGGCCAAAGGCAGAAGCCAGCTTGGGGGTCCCACCCCAAGCTGAGTGGTTTAGTCCTGAGGGTCAGGGACCCCGTGAGGAAAGCAGGTAGAGTGGGTTCTGTCCTTTCATTAATTCATTCAACAAACACCTCCTAAGTCCCTATCAGGTGCTGATCTGGGGCAAGAGGATGCCAGAGAAGGGGAACTGATATTAAATATAGTGATTCCCCCTCATCTGTGTTATATATGATAGGCTATGCTCTGTGAGTGTTTCAGTTTAAAAAGAATTCATTACAGTAAACACACTGCCATGAATCCCTCTCACCCCCCCCCACTTTGAACGCACTTATCCCATGGTGCTTGCACTTTCTGTAGCAGCTCTGGAGGTCTTCTTTCATGAGTGTCTTTACGAGAGGTGTGATCGGAAACACAGTGCCGCCGGGCGTGGTGGCACACACCTGTCATCCCTACACTCGGGAGGCTGAGGCAGGAGAATCGTTATGAGTTCGAGACCAGCCTGGGCTGTAAAGTGAGCTCAAGGCCAGCCTGAACTGCACGGCGAGACCCCGTCTAAAAAAAAAAACAAAAACTCACCAAGCAAAAACACAACAGAAACGCGGTGACTGCGGCCAGCAAGTGCCATCTGATGGAAAGTGGCTGGTAAAACCATGCCCGTGAGTCCTCAGCCATCTCCTTCACCAGAACCGGCAGCCTGCGACTTCCGGTTCCTCCCCAGAGTGAGGGTAACCTCAAAGGTCCATGTTCTAAGTCAGTTCAGGACATAAGGGAGCCAGGGGTGTGACTAAAGACACTGACCAGAGAGGACTTCCACAGCCGCCCCAAAAGCAGCACGAGGGATGCTGGCTAAGTGTGTAGGGTTAGGGTGAGGACTGACGGGGATCCATGGCGATGTAACTTTTACTGTAATAAACTCTTTATTTTGTCTTTTTGAGACAGGGTCTCACTGTGAGGCTCAGGCTGGCCTTGGGCTCCCCTGGCAGCCCAGGCTGGCCTTGAACTCACAGAGATCCTCCTGCCTCAGCCTTCCCAGGGCTGTGGTTACAGGCACATGATGCCATGTCTGGCAAACCTTTTTCTGTTTTTAGAATCAGGCTCTCGCCGTGTGGTCCAGGCTAGCCCGGACCTGACTGTGTAGCCCACGTGACCTTAGCAAAATGTGCCCAGCTTTCCTTTCCTCCTTCTCCCTCTTTTTCCTCTTTCTCTTTTTGCTCTTCTTTCTCTTCATTTCTCTCTCCTCTTCCCTCTCTCCCTTTCCTCCTTCCTTGCTTCCTCTCACCGGCGTGGCCCTGGCTCTCTGGAACCTGGCCGAGCGCCCCACCCCAGGGCCACACCCCACCGCGCTTCTGTCCCTTCCTGGATCTTTCCAGTTTCACGGACACACGCTAGCTCTTCCGTAGATGTTGATGACCTCAGCACGCACTTCCTGTCATTTCCTCAAGTCACAAACACTCGCTCGCTCAGCCACTCATCTGTGACAGCTAAAGAGCTGTTTACTTCTAGAATGTTCCGTGTTCCGTGCCCAGAGCGAGGTCGAGCTCAGGTCACCGTCATTACACAGAGCAGCGCTTGGTGGGGGGAGACCCCGTGTCCGATTTGGGGAGGCCACGTGGCGGGGGGTGACAGCGGGTGCTGAGACCGCGGGATCCTGCAATCCCGGGGTGTGGGGGACACAGCGGCAGAGTTACTGAGGGCAGGGTGGCAGCCAGGGGCTGAGAGGAACAGGCCCGGGACCCCGCAGGGACAAAGGTCGCAGGGTCAGGCCTCGAGGGAGCCCAGGACAGGGTCAGGCGGGGTGTGGCCTGGTGTCCAAGGAGGGGCCGGGCTCTCGGGAGGGTCGGAGGCTTGCCGGGGGTCAGGGCAGAGCCCGCGTGACCCCCAAAGTAGTCCCCTGTCGCTCATCGCCAGGTTCTCTCCGATCGCCATCGACGGCATGAGCGGCCTGGCCGGCGTGGGGCTGTCGGGGGGCGCGGCGGGCGCCGGCTGGTGCATCTTCGTGTACAACCTGTCCCCCGAGGCGGACGAGAGCGTGCTGTGGCAGCTCTTCGGTCCCTTCGGCGCGGTCACCAACGTCAAGGTCATCCGCGATTTCACCACCAACAAGTGCAAGGGCTTCGGCTTCGTCACCATGACCAACTACGACGAGGCGGCCATGGCCATCGCCTCCCTCAACGGCTACCGCCTGGGGGAGCGCGTGCTGCAAGTGTCCTTCAAGACCAGCAAGCAGCACAAGGCCTGAGCCGCCTCCGCCCCGGGCAGCAGAGAGAGAGGGAGAGAGCGCAGGGCCCGGAGAGAGACAGCCCCGCAGCGGACCCCAGCCCTGCGGAAGCCACCCACCGGCCAGCGCCGGGGCGGGGGTCTCCGGGGAGGGGGCACCCCCCGGGGGCCTCCCGTCCACCCGTCCCCCGCTGGGCTGTTCACTCTCTCCTCTTGGTTCGGTTCACGGTGAAGGTTTTTGTTCCTTTTTTTCAGCTAAAATGAAAGCAGAGATGCGCCCCCACCCCACCTTTCACCGCCCTCCGTGGGATGGCTTGGGGGACACTGGAAGGGGGACCCTCCTGGGCCTCCCAGCCCAGGCCTCCCCGACGTCTTAGGTGGGTCTGGAGAGAGAAGGGAGGGAACAGGTTTAAAAATCCCCAAAATAAAAAAAAAAAAAAAAGCAAAATGGGAAGAGGGGTGGGGGCACCCCTGGCTCCCAGAACCCCTGGGAGGAAGCAGGGGAGCAGGGGGAGGGGAGGGGCCGGAAGCAGAAACAAAATGGAGGAAAAAAAGGGGGGTGGGAGGGGAAGAAAAACTCTATTTTTGTAAAAAGGGAAAAAGACCTCGTGGAGAATTTTTACTGGGGATTCTTGAACTTGAAAAAAAAAATCACAAAAAAAGACAAAAAAAAAAAAAGAAACTATTTTGGCAGGTTATGTTTACCAACCGAGGCACAGGCAGGGCTGGGGGCCTGGGGGGGCACAGGGCCACACACGGGCACACACCAGGGGGACAGAGACACGGACACACGCAGACACACTTAGGGTCACGCTTAGGAACTCGCTGGCCAAACCCAGATGCACGGAGGGGGACGAATCCAAAGGAGACAGTTCTGGGGCCGCACGGATGTGGGCGCAGATGGAGGTGGCCGTGTAGACACGGACAGTGCAAGGCGGATCCGGACATGCAAAGCGGGCCACCAGGTGACACGGGCACTGACACTGACGGAGGCCATACGGTCAGCGACACACACACAAGCTCAGAGCACCCTTTGGCCCGGCCCCTCCTCCCCGCCCCCAGGGAGCTCCCTCGGGTCCCACCCCTCAGCCCCTTCCTGGGCCATTGGGGTCCCCCCCTCACCAACACAGGCATCAACACGGCGTCCATGCACCCAGGCACACAATACCTCGGTCCACTTTGGCATCTCGGGGAGGGGGGCTAGAGGCAGCCCCCGCCCCCACGACACTCGAGGCTCAAGGGCTCCCTGTCCCCACGAGGGCCGGGCCTCCCCAGCAGCAAGCACCTAGCAGCCCCCCCAGGCCCCACACCCCTTCCCGTCCACTTCGTCACCCCCCCCCTTTGGTTCATTAGGTTTGGTTTTGTAAAAATTTTTTTTGTCTCCAGGTTGGGGAGGGCGGTGGTCACGCTCTCGTCTGGAGACCCTGGCCCTGGCTTCTGTCTGGATTTTGCACCCTCCTCACCCACACTGCACACCCCCTGCCCCATGCCTTCTCTTCCCCTATTTTTCACTGATTTCAAAAAAAAAATTCCTACAGAAGCCAAAGGCCGGAGCCCCCGGGAGCCCTGGAAGCCCCTCACCCCCTCGGCGGGCCCAGTCAGGGCCCAGAATCGCGAAGCCCCCTCTTAGCGCAGTGGCGGTCTGCTCCCCCTGTCCTTCAGCCCAGTGTCCGGCCACGGCCCTGATTCGAACGTCCGACTCTCTCTCCCCACCCCCCCTCCCGTGTTGTTATTAAACGTCTGTGGGGCTTCTGCTGCAAGGAACAAAGAAAAAAAAATCAAAAAAGCAACAAAAAAAGAAAAAAAAAGAGGAAAACACAAACAAGAGGAAGGGAAAAAAAAAGCAACAAAAAAGAAAAGAGAAAAAAACTAAAAAAAAAAAAAGTAATAAACACCACACATAGAAGAGATAAAAAAAAGAAAAAAAAAAAGAGACATAAACTGGCACCAGTTAACTTTCTTGTACTTTTTTGCTGAATTTAGCTTCTTGTAGTTTTAACTTATTGCTATGTTAACTATTTATTATCCCTGTTGACTGTAAGGACCTTTGTGTATATTTCTGTTCTTTCATCCGGTTTGCAAGTTAAAGGAACTCCGACGTTCTTTGTTTCTTTAAGTTTTGCTGAGATGTGATTATGCCTAATTTATTTATGAAAGGGGAAGTGGAATCATTAAAGGAATATTAATTATTAATCACAGTGATGGTAGCCGAGCGGCAGCGGGGGGAATCGTGAGTTTTGTGGGGCTGTCCCCCCCCTCGCGGGCCGGCCACATCGGGGGTGTCAAGGGGATTCATTTTGCTCTTGTCTTGAGAAGTTTTTTCAGTCCTATTTAGCTGGTGAAAATCCTAGCTTGTTCATGATACACGAATCTATTTATTCTTGTGGTTTTAAGTCTACCCTTGTCTCTCCTCCCTCCCAGCAGGGCAGGGACCCCCCAGTCCCCTCCAGTGGGTCCACCCTCTCCCTGCTGTCTCTGGGGCTTTCTCCCCGACGCCCTCCGCATAGAGCAATAAGGGCTGGGTTCGTCCCCCACCCTGGGGGGGGCCAGGCTCTGGAGAGGGGGACACCTCCCCACACCCCCCACCGAGGCCTAGGCTCCTGCCACCCCCAACACTGGGAGGGGACCCCTTTTTCTAAAACACAGAGCTCAGCCCAGCCAGGCCCCCTCCCTGGAGGCCGGCCCCTCCCCCCAGGGGCCAGGCCAAGGGCTCCCGGGAGGGGACCCCGGGCTTCCACCTCCTGGGGGTCGCGGGCAGGGCCAGCAGGGAGGGGGTTCAGCCCCTCCAACCCTCCCTTCATCCTGTAATTTATTCGGAAGGTTTCAGACCACGACAGAGTCCATGTTGGAGGTGATAAAGAACTGTTTAAAAAAAAAAAAACAGAAAAGAAAAAAAAAAGAAAAAAAACCCAAAAGAACAAAAAAACCAACCCGAGAGAACACTTTGCGTTGCGTTTAGACTATTTATTACCAGGATTCCTGGCCTGGCCGCGGTAACAGACTTTTACATGGAATTGTTTAATTATTTGTACTTTTCATGCCAGAAAATAAAAAGTTCAGAATCTTAAGGTCTTGGGTGATGTGTGCTGGGGGGAAAATGGGGTCAGGCTGGTGGGACCTCCCCTGGGACTGGGTCTTTTTGTTTGTTTTTTGGTACCGGGGATCAAACTCACGACCTTGAGTTTGTCAAGCGGGCACTTATGCCGCTGAGCTAAACCCCCAGCCCTGGGTCTTGGTTTTTGAGACAGGCTCTCCCTGTGATTTAAGCTGACCCAGACCACACGGTGATCCTCCTGCCTCAGCCTCCTGAATGCTGAAATCACAGGAGTGTACAGCCATGCCTGGCTTGGGCCCGGGCCTCATCCGTCCCAGGAAGGCACGCTGCCCCCCTCCAGCAGAGGACACAGACAGAAGTGGCCTGAGCTCCACCTGGGCCCAGTGCTGGACTCAGCTGCTGGCCTGACCCAGGGCTGGCCAGGCCCGGCCAGGCCGGATGCGCTCCTGTGCTCATTTCTGGCCCTTCTACGCGCACGGGTCTACATCCCATAAACAGGGCCCACACAACCAACTTCGGGGCAAAGTCACATTTATTGTTTGAAGGTCACAGATAAGGTCATTCACTGGCCCCTCCACAAGGGGAAAGAGGGGCGACACTGGGGGCAGAGGTGAACCGTGAGGGTTGGGGCCGGGGCTCGGGGCTCGTTCATCCCATCTTTGGAAGCCACTGGGGCCTGGAACACGGCTCAGCCCCGCCAGGACCCCGGGAGCGGGGCTGGGAGGCCCCAAGGGTCCTGCTCAGTGGAGGAGGGAAGGGGACCCCAGGAGCCCAGGCCTTGGTCCACAGACGGAGGGCGGTGGGCGGCACCCTTGGGGGCTGCTTCCTGCCTTGAGATTCTAGGTGGGAGAGAAAGGGCGTATGAGAAAGAAGGGGAAACAGGGTACAGCGTCACACACCCAA
This sequence comes from Dolichotis patagonum, assembly GCA_004027295.1. Taxonomy (NCBI): domain Eukaryota; kingdom Metazoa; phylum Chordata; class Mammalia; order Rodentia; family Caviidae; genus Dolichotis; species Dolichotis patagonum. Next base: position 47,163 of record PVJX010009832.1, read on the forward strand.
GACCCCAACACTCAGCAGGCTGAGGCAGGAAGATCGCTGAGCTCAGGGCCAGCCTGACCTCCACAGCGAGACCCTGCCTCCAAACACAGGCACACAGAGACAAAAGCACAGGGGCACAGGGACAGGTCGGGAGGGCGGGGATGTCCCCTGGCCACCTTGGCCGACTGGGCTACAGCTCGTCGTGGTCACTGTCGGCGGGCAGCTCGGGCGGTGGCTCGGGGCAGGCGGCCGGCGTGGTGAGCTCCATGAGGTACTCGCAGCGACTGGGCTCCGTGGTGCTGGTGACCGCCGTCTCCTTCCCGCACAGCAGGCGCACCTGGGGACGAGGGAGTCAGGCTCGGAGCCGCAGGGTCGGCGGGTGGGGTCCCCGGGGCCCCGACGACACCCGGCACTCACAGTGGTAGAGCGGTTGGGGCCCTGCCAGCAGCCAGTGCCCTGTTCGTACTTCATGGCGCTGAATCTGTCATGCTCGGGGCCGGCCCAGGACCCCCAGGTGCTGTGGAGATCGAGGTGCTAAGCCCCCGGCCGCCGGCAGGGGGAAGGGGGCACAGCAGGAGGGGTGCGGCCAGGCCACTCACCCCAGGTTGGTGGTAGAGCCACCGAGCTTGGGCTTCTGGGAGACGAGTTTGAAGGGGCAGAGCCTGTAGACATACCTGCGGGCAGGAGGAGGGTCTCAGCTCCCCAACCCCGCCTTCCCCTGCTCCCCTTCTCCTCCGGGGCCTCTGCCCAGCGCCAGCCCAGCTCTCCTTTCTTCCAGCCCCTGCGCCCCGCAGCCCAGGGCCCCCGACCCACTCGTTGGTGGAGAGCTCGTAGCACTGGCTGTACAGGTAGGCAAACTCCCCCTGCGGGCCGAAGTCAAAGGAGATCTCCTGCTCCAGGTTCCTGGAAGGAGAGGCCGCGTGCAGGAAGGACGGCAGCGGGCAGACACCCGACGGCTGTGTCCCCCTCCGCCCGTGCCACCTAGGGACCCTCCCTGCAGGAGCCACACCCGCTGGGGCCTCGGTTGCCTCAGTGACTCCCGGTGACAGCCACCTCTAGGGACCAGGTGACAGGCGGTGGCCGGGCAGGTGGCAGCTTGGCGTGGGCTCGGGCCCTGCTACCTGATGGACTCCTCCATGTCCTTCAGGGACCGCTCAGCCTCCTCAAACTTGCTGCGGGCCTCCTGGGCAGCTAGGGGAGGGGACACAGGTCATGGGTCCCCACCCCACGTGGAAGGGTGAGCTCTGGGGACACTGAGCCGGGACTGCTGACTTCCGCCCCCTGGGCCTGCCCTGAACAAGGATGGAACTGGGGAGCCCATGGGCCCTGTGCCAGCGCACCCCACTGTGGAAGCGCCACACCCAGCCTGGCCAGCCCCTGGGGCCACCAGGGATGATACAAACAAGTCGCGCCCTAGGGGGTCAGGAGGACACCTGGGGCCAGCAGGTGGCAACGGCTTTCCTAGGGGCAGAGACTTACACGGCCCGCTTCGGATCTGAGATGGGGACAGCCAGGGGACGCAGTGGGGACTCCATCCCAGAATGGGGGGCTGTGACAGGAAGTGGGGTGCCCTCACCACCCAGCCCGGGGCTCACCATCAATCAAGGCCTGCGTCTGCTCGTCGTAGGGTGGCATCTTGTCCTCCTCACTGGGGCTGGCCGGTCGGGGGGGCTCGAGTGGGGACGGGGCCTCCTGTGGGGGGCAGAGTCAGCAAGCAACTCCCCCCGCCCAGCCAACCCAGTATTCCCCAACACACACCTTGGGCTGCTCCCCTGGCACCTCAGAATCCTGCTCTTCGTGGTCCTCCTCCTCCTCGGCCTCCTCCTCCTCCTCTTCATCCTCCTCCGTGGGATGGGTCGGCACCAATGGCGGCTCCTCCTTGGGCTCTGTCACCTCCGGGGCTGGGGGTGCCGGTATGTCCTCGGGCAGCGCCTGGTGGGCAGGTGGGTGAGCGGGACACTTAGGGCTCCTGCACCCCAGGGTCCCACCAGGGGCCTTGGCGCCTCTGCCTCCTCTGGAGGAGCCCGGGTGGCCCAGCTGGCAGGGGTGGCCGGGTGCCAGGACCGTGTCCCCTGCCCCACACACCTCTGACCGGTACTTGTCCCTGATGGCGGCCCACACGCGGTCGTAGAAGGCGCTGGCATCTGTCTGTGTGTCCCCGCTAAGCAGGGCCTGCGTGCGAGGCGGGGGGGTCAGGACAGGGCCTCTGCCTGCGGTGCCAGGCACGCGAGCTCTGGGGCCTGGCTGTCGGGGGCCAGGCAGCCAGAGGGCGGGGAGAGGCCCGGGAGACCAAGAGGGACACAGATTGGGGACAGATGGGCAGGAGGGGAACAGCACAGGCAAGGGTGTGCACCAGGCCCGCCCCGCCCAGGGCACAGCAGGAACGGGGAGGGGCAGGCGGGGCTGGGCAGAGGGCCAGGGGCAGGGCCGGGCGGAGGCCGAGGGGCGGGCCACTGTGACAGGAGGGCGACTCAGTGTCCTTTCTGGTGGTGCCCACTGGGTACACAGCAGGGATGGGGAGGGGGGGTCCCTCACTGCCGGGAGCCACTCTGAACCCCTCTGGGCAGGGAGAATTTTGGGGCATCCTGACATGCCTAGCCCAGGGCCAGCTCTCCACAACCAGCCTGTGCCCCCTCCCACATCCTACGGCCACTTTGGGGTACCTGGGCCTCCCCTTCCGACAGCGTCCCGTCACCATCCGTGTCCAGCTCTGGGTGACTCTGCAGCTCAGCCACCGAGACCCTGCGGGGACCCTGCACGGTAAGGACCTGGCTCCCCGCCAGCTGCCCAGCGGGCCGTGGGCACCAGATGACCTAGCGGCTCCTCCATGCAGGGCCACCCCAGGACCTCCCTCGGGTCAAGGGAAGAAGTCGGGGTGACAGCCAGCACTGGGACCTCCATCTAGCCTGTAGCCTCAGCTTCTTACCACACCCACTCTTTAGCATGGGGTAACCCCAAAAGGGATACAACGCAGAGATTGGGTGTGGGTACGATGCCACGACTCTGTCACTAAAACCCTATTTCCTGGCTCCTAACTTCTACTTCCGCCCACCCCAACCCTGCACAGCCCGATACCCGAGCCAGCCTGGACACCCTGCATCCCCAGACCAGCACCGACCAGGGGGTGCCCCACCCGAGCTTCTGTCCCCAGTCCCTCTGAAGACGCCTTCTTCTCCATCCTCCGAATTCGGTGTCCCCCTCGGTCCCCAACACCACACCCGCCACCCGGTCACTGGGCCAGATCGGAGACAGGGCCGGGGTTTGGGCCATGGCGAGCTGGGCCCGGCGTGGTAACACTTACACACCGTCCATGTTGTCGTCCAGCTCCCGGAAGGCGTCGGCCGCCAGCTCCTGCTCACGCTGGGCCTTGGCAGTGGCCTGCTGCTCTGTGGAGGAGCAAGTGTCACCCTGGGCCTCAGGGCACCACCTGCTCCTGACACCCCGAAACCAGCTTGCAGGTATCGTGAAGCCCCCACTGTGTAACTGGCCCCCCGCAATGGGCGCCGGGGGCAGGAGCAGAGCGCCCCAGGCCAGCGAGGTCCTCTCCACGCCCCGCCTACCTTCCCACAGCTTCTGGTGCTGTTCCTTGGCCTCCTGTTCCGGCTTCTCGGCCTCTTCCTTCAGAGTCCGCAGCTCCTCCACCTGGTCTTCCAGAGACTTCCTTCCGGCCTGGAGCTCCGTGAGCTTTTTCTGCATCAACAGCAGGCAAGAGGCCGGCTCGCTTTGGCTTCCGCCTCTGCCTCCTCTGTGGGGTGCCTCTCCGGCTCTACCCCCGGGGTGGGGGACTGGCGACCCTTCCACACACACATCTGCCTGGGTCTCCAAGGCTGTGGTTCCCCGAACCCTCTGGACAGAAGCCTGGACACCTCAAGGTGGCCAAGAACACCAAGTGCAGTATTTTAATGTTTTTGGTACCAGGAATCGCACTCAGCACCTTGTGCTTGCCAGGGAAGCGCTGTGCCGCTGAGTTGTGTATCAACCGGCCCCTTTTCACTTTGAACCAGGGTCTTGCTCAATGACCCGGGCATGGCCTTTGGCCCAGGGACCCTCACCTGCTTCTGCTCCCGGGCTTTCTTCCAGTCCTCAATCAGAGTCTTCTTCAGGCGGAAGCCCTCTCGGGTGACCTCCGCCATCTGCTGCAGGGACTCTCTCTCCTGGCGGCCCTTCTCTCTAGGGTGGGAGGGGACGCATGGGCACCAGCAGGGGCGCTGAGGGCCCACAGTGCCAGCCTCTCCCAGAAGGGCTCAGGCCACCTGCCAACCCACCTCCTAAGGGCCAGGCTGGAAGGCTGGGACGGCCAACCCTCCACCAACCCCAGGCCCTGTCCCTGTCCTTGTGAGGAGGGACAGAGTTTGTCCTTCCTCAGGGCCAGGGGAGGGACCAGGGTGGTGAAGGGGTGGAGAGGAAAACTGGAGAGAGAGAGAGAGAGACAGACAGACAAACAGGGTGGGGGGAATCCAGGCGTGGTGGCACGGGCCAGTGATCCCAGCGCACTGGGAGGCTGAGGCAGGAGGACTGAGAAGTTTGAGCTCAGTCTGGTCAATTTAGCAACTGAGTAAAATTTTTTTCTCAAAACAAAAAACATACCAACAGGCACCTCAGTGCAAAGGCGGCCCCAGGTTCCATTCCTAACATCTCACAGTCAGACATACAGCGAGAAACAGAGCCTCCTAACTCGGCATGCAGCCAAGCCAGGGACAGGGGTGAGGGACAGGGCTGTCACCCACATACTTGCAGGTGTTCTCGCACACGATGCCACTGTTGTACTCGTCTGTCCCGTCGCAGCAGTCTGAGGCGGAGGCGGGTGAGGTCAGAGCCGGAAGTGCTTCCTCGTCCAGCCACCACCCCCGCCCCAGGGCCTGGGCCCCCACTCACCGCAGACGCCATCGTTGACACGGTTGGAGGGGATATACAGGGGCTTGTAGCCAGAGTTGGTGCAATGGAAGTTACCGTTAGGACAGGCAGCCGTGCCTACATGGGGACAGGAGGGGACATTTGCTGTGGTCACTGAGAGCCAGGCATGTACCATCCTCCATCCATACACACAGCCCCAACCCACAGGCAGACAGAGGACCAGAAAGATGGGAATGACACCAGGCCCAGCGGTGCAGGCCTGTCATCCCAGCACTGAAGAGGCTGAGGCAGGAGGATGACTGCCAGGTTTGAGGCCAGCCTGGGTCACGTAGTGAGACCTGGTCTCCTAACACCGAAGGACAAATACAACCCCGGGGAACACAGAGCTGCACCTTGGGGGCCTGAAACAAAACCCTCGAGCGTTAGTTAACTCCCCCTCGTCATGAGGCTCTTGAAGCACAGATGGCCAGCTCCTCCTCTGCTCCAATGACTGCCCCGGCCAGCCTGCCCTGGCTCCACTCTGCCCGGCTGGGCCTCCCAGCTACTTCAGGGTTCACCTAAATCCCCCACTCCAGAAGCCTTTCCACCTGTCCTGATGGTAACGCATCTTTTTTCTTCCAGTGGGTTCATGCATGCCACACAAGCGGATCAGTGAGCGACTTCCAGCCTCTCCTCTGGGAGCCAGGGCACGGCAGGCCCGGGTGTCGGCTGCTCAGTAACGAACACACAGAGCAAGCTCACCGGGCTCATCTGAACCGTCCTTGCAGTCACAGTAGTCATCGTTAACCTGATCGAAAGGGATCGTGGCCGAGCCGTCCAGGCAGGTGAAGGGCTTGGACTCATCATAGAAATGATGGTCTGGGGACAAAGAAAAAGTGAGCACCACCCTGTCTCCCCAACACCACCACCAGCTGCACGCTGGAGAGAAACTGAGGCAAACGGCCACAAATGTCCACCCCAGGCTCCTCCCTCTTCTCCCTTACCCCCATCACCAGCCAGGAACCACAGGACTCACGAGTGAGGGCCACTCCTCGGGGTCTCTTGACCTCCACGGCCCAGGAGAGGGGCAGCAGCAGCATCAGTAGCAACATCACGCGCGGGGCTCCCGGCCGGACACGAGCTCTGTGGGAGGAAGCACGCTGTGGGGAGATGCGGAGACCCCCAGGCCAGGCCACGAGCAGGGAGCCGGTGGGGAGGTCAGGGCCAGCTCCAGTCAACTGGATTCCTCCACCTTTTTAGGGCAAATGATCGCTCACTTGGTTTCCGATTTAGGATCGGGGAACAGCGGTCCTCCCAGTCCTGGGCGATGCGGGAAAGCCTCACTTTGCTTATATCAATAGTGGGGAACTCAACTTTGCTCCCCACGCCGGAGTGGACAAGTTCCCGCCATAAACCCAAGGGGTTCCCCGTTTCCTCTGGCCCTCACACATACCCGTTAGCTGCCCTCTCTATGAAATTAAGGTACCTTCCCACCCGCTAGTCCATCACCTACATGAAGCCGAAGCAAAGATCAAAATCCACCGCACCCCCCTTTAGCCCAGTGGCCACGGTTCCTGCTGCAGAAAGAAAGCGGACGTGCCTTGGATGCGTCACTTCCTTTCGCACGCCGCGCACCCGGAACGGTGATTCCGGGTCGCCATGTTGAGAGTGGCAAATGCGCGTATGCCGGAACCGAGACGGCCATCTTGGGCAGGACTGTGCAACCTTAGAGAGGAAAGATCAGAAGACTAGCGCTTAATGGCGGCACGACTAGCCTCCATCTTGAGAGTGGCGCCTTCCTAGCCGGAAAAGAAAGTTCTTGAAAAATGCCCGCGAACCTCACCCCCGGGAGGTGGGGTGAGAAAGGAAACAGGATGAACACGTGACCCTGAAGTCTCCGCCTTCTCCATCCGCTGCACGGCTCTGCCCCTCCACCTGCTGGGACCGCCCCTTTGCATTGCTCTAGCCAATCAGAGTGGCACGCCTGTGGTCACCATGGGAACACTGGCGCGAGGAGGGGGGAAGCGGTTACTTAGCAACCGGGAGATGCTGAGAGGCCCCGCCAAGCGGTCGGAAAGTGCATTCCCAGAGATTGAGGAACCCGAACTGACGGATCCCAGACAGGGGCGGCCAATTTTTCGCTGCTCCCCTAAACCCTAGGGGTCTCTGGCCCCAACCCAATCATGACGTCTCCCCTGTGCAGGGCGGCCTCTGCCAACGCCATGCCTTCTCAAGATCAGGCTTCGACGTCTGCTTCCAAAGCCAAGGGCAGTAAGGCTCAGACCAAGCAGGGCTACCTCGGAGCCAAGGGCTCCCACTCCGAGGCCTGGACCCCGGCCTATTCCAAGACTGTACTGGGCCACCACAGTCCGATGAAGCTTTCTGTGCACACACAGGTGGTCGAGTTACAAAGGAAGATCCAGCTGTTAGGTAAGATGGCTCCAGGATCAGCGGTCAACAGTGGCCTTTTAGACCACGCATGGGGTGACTGAAGCGATTCACCTGCATTTGTCTTAGTGAGCAGTTTCTAAAAACTTCTGCGATTTCTTTCATCTCTCCTCAAACTTCTGGGCTCAGAACTGACTGGAGTGTGTTTTGTATTTCCCATGGTTTCAGCTCTTTCTTGTCACCCATGTAGTGGTGAAAAGAGTAGGTTCTAGAACCAGGTTTTCTGAGTTCAAAACTTGCTCCATGTAATCGTTTGAGCTGGGGGAATTAAGACCAAGCTGATTGCTGTCGGTTTTTCCATCTATAAAACAGGGATAATGGACTCAGAAGCTGAGGCAGAAAGATTGCAAGTTTGAGCCTTCCCTGGGCAACTTAGTGGGACTCAAAATAAAAAATAAAAAATAGATACGCTGCTATGGTCATATGGTACTGAGGATCTGGAATGGTCTCAGATACGTAATGCTCCAAAAGGAAGGATTTTTGTTTCATCGCTTTTCTTTTGTGGTGTTGGGGATGGAACCGAGGGTCTCATGCCTGCCAGACAAGTGCTCTACTACTGAGCTCACTCCAGGCTAATACATTTGCTTTTAATCGAGACAATTATACAGAACTTTGCTGGGCATGGTGGCACAGGCCTGTAATCCCAGCACGCACTCCAGAGGCTGAGGCAGGAGGATCGCCATGAGTTCAAGGCCAGCCTAAGCTACATAGCAAGACCCTGTGTCAAAAGACCAAAGCGAACAAACCAAGAACCAATCCATCAAAATATGAAGCTGCTGATTGCACAAAGGTCCTCTCTCCAGGAGGTGCCACACCTACCCAATGACTGACACCGGGCTTGTGTCTGTCCCCTTACCTCCCCAGAGGGTGACCGGAAGACCTTCTACGAGAGCACCCAGTGGAACATTAAGAAAAACCAGGAGGCCATCAGTCAGCTCCACGAGGAGATCAGGACCCTGCAGGGGCAGCTGACGGACCTGCTGCAGGTGAGCTGGGAGGGGCTGGCGGGACACTGGGAGACCCCCGGGGCACGGGTGACCACCTAGGCGCCTGTCCTTGCAGGGAGATGAGAAAGTGGTGCAGGCAATAATTCAAGAGTGGAAGGAAGAGAAGCCGTATCTGAAGAACAGGATGGCCCAGGTTTGCCGCCCCCTCCCCACAACCTCCATCGTGGGACTCCTTCCTTCCCCCATGCCTTCTCTACTCTGGCTGCCAGTCATTTAGTCAATCAATGAAATCTTTGTTTATTGAATTTTTTAAAAGAGTTTGAGGCCAGACTGGGCAAAATAGTGAGACACCTATATCAAATAAAGAACAGTTAATATCTTACTGGCGGAAATGGACCAAACAGTTCTCTTTTTTTTTTTTTTTTTAATCGGTACCAGGGATCGAACTCACGACTGCCTGCTTGCAAGAAGGCAGGCGCTTATGCCACTGAGCTAAATCCCCAGCCCGACCAAACAGTTCTCAAGAATCATACGTGGCTACGTGGCTGTAGTCCCAGCTACTTAGGAGGCTGAGGCAGAAAAATCAATTGTGCCCAGCATTTTGGAGTCAATCTAGCCAATCCAAAGGACCTATCTCTGACCCATCTCTGAAAGAACTCAAAACAAACAAAAAAGCTAGGCCCAGTGGTGCGTGTCTGTAATCCCAGCTACCCCAGAAGCTAAATCAGGAGGATCACAGGTTAAGACCAGCCTGGGTAATGGAGTGAGACATTGTCTCAAAATAAAAAAATAAGCCAGTGTGATGCCTATAATCCCAACACTTGGGAGGCTGAGGCAGGAGGATCACTGTGAATCTGAGGCTACCCAAGGACTTGAACTGCATAGCAAGACCCTGTCTCAAAAAAAGTACTTAAAATTAAAATTACAAATTAATTTTAAGTAGGGCATAGTGGCTCACCACCAGTAATCCCAGCACTCGAGAGGCTGAGGCAGGAGGATTGTTGCAAGTTAAAGGCCAGTCTGGGCTACAAAGTGAGCTCAAGGCCAGCCTGGACTGCTCAGTGAGAGCCTGGCTCAAAAAGATTTTTAAAAAAGGGAGGGGGGGCTGGGGACTCAGCTCAGTAGCAGAACCTCATTGGGCTTGATCTCCAGTACCACAAGTAAATAAATAAAAGTAAAAATCACGGGGTGGGTTTGTGGCTTGCCTAGTCTGTCTGAGGCCCTGGGCTCCGTCACCAGCACCGAAAACAACCTAAGCCCATGTTAAGAACAACAAATATAGAAACAAAGGACTTTCCAGCAATGATAAGAGAAATAAACACCAAAAAGCAAGGTGAGATACTAGGGAGGTGCGGAGAGAGGACAGGAGCTAGCACTTTATTTTTTAATTTTATTTATTTTTGTCCTTGTGAGACAGGGTCTTGCTATGCAGTTCAGGCTGGCCTTGAGTTCACTTTGTAGCCCAGGTTAGTCTCCAACTTGCAAGGATCCTCCTGCCTCAGCCTCCAGAGTGCTGGAAATACAGATGTGCACCACCATGCCTGGCTGGAGCTAACACTTTAGAGTGGGGCAGTGACCATGACCTCTTCCCAGAGGTGATGTTTGAGCTGAGAATCAGACAGACAGGAAGGGATCTGGGAAGAGTGCTCCCAGCAGAGGGAACAGCAAGTGCAAAGGTCCTGAGACAGAGGCAGATTTGGAGAGCTGCAGACTGGATGCAGGCCAGTGTAGATGGAATAAAACTGCTTGTCTATGTTGAAACCTGCAACAGACTTTGTTTCTAGTATGGATTTCATACCAAGAATCAAAAATGTGAAATGAGCTACCAGGGGGCAAGAGGAGAGGCCAAGGAGGTGGTTACCCAGATGAAAGATGGTTTGGGCTGAAGGGCCACTGAAGTGGAAGAGGTGAAGGGAGAGACCTGTGAAGCAGATTCCAGAGAAACTGCTAATCAATGCGATGTGAGCAAGAGAGAGAAAAGCTGAGGACTGCATGAAGGTTTGGGTTTTGTTTTGGTGCTGGGAATGGAATCCGGGGCTTCGTGCTTGCTAAGCATGCACTGTACCCCTGAGCTCTGCCACGGGAGATTTTGGGCCGGAGTAACTGGAAGAATGGAGCTGCAGTGTGCTGTGACGCCGGAGATTTTATTTTATTTTATTTGGTACTAGGAATCGAACTCAGGACCTTGCGCTTGCCAGGCAGGTGCTTAAACTACTGAGTTACATCCCCAACCCGGTGGTAGAGATCTGAGAAGGGCTGGTTGAGACATGAACAGGCACTCAGTTTTGGATGTGATGGTTTTGAGGTGCCTGTGGAAACTTCTGGAAGGAAGCGTGGCAGTGTGACAGAGCCTACAGTTTGGCCAGGCACGGTGGCACTAGCCTGAAATCCCAGCACTGCGAGGCTGAGGCAGAAGGATCAGAAGTTGAAGCCCAGCCTGGGTGACTTAAGGACAACTTGATTCTTACAATAAAAAAATAAAAATAAAAAGTGCTAGGGATAGAACTCAGTGGGAAGGTCCTGGGTCCCATCTCCAGTACCAAAGAAAGAAAGATTCAGAGGGGATACTAAGTTGGAAAGGAGTGAATTTGAAGACCTTTAGGCTGTGTAAAATCACCAGTAGGACTGTGCAAACTGAGGGTCCAGGAAGCCAGCAAATGGAAGTGGCAGGCTGCAGGTCGATGCTGAAAGAGAAGTGGGGAGCGGCCGGAAGGAGCTGCTCTCACCTGCCCTGCCCACAGCAAGCCCTGGAGCATCTGGACCACCAGCTGAGCAGGACCGTGAAGCAGCTGAATGCCCTACGACACCAGGTGGTGCTGCGACAGCGGCGGCTGGATGAACTGCAGCTGCAGGACGGCCTGCGCCAGCTGGAGATGGCCGAGGTGCAGGACAGCAACACCGAGATGGCCAAGGTGGGGCCGTGGGGCGGGAGGGTCCCAGGGTCGGGGTGGGGGAGCTCCGGGGACTCAGCTTTGCCCTGCCACCCCAGACCATGCGGAACCTGGAGAACCGGCTGGAGAAAGCCCGCATGAAGGCAGAAGAGGCTGAGTACATCACTGGCGTGTACCTGCAGCTCAAGGCCTATCTGCAGGCAGGCCAGGGAGGGGGACAGCCTGGGAGGCAGAGGCAGGCCAGGCCGCCGGGGATGGTGGTCACAACCAGTCCGGTCCTGCGCCCCAGGAGGAGGCCCTCACCCTGGGGAACCGGCTGGATGCCATGGAGGCTGAGGTGGTAAAGACCAAGCAGGAGGTGCAGGAACTGCACGTGGTGAACCAAGAGGCCCTCAGCGCCCGGGACGTTGCCAAGGTACTGGGGTCACCTGTCCTGGGGTCCTGCCCAGTTGCCACATTTCCCTGGCCCAGAATCAGAACTCAGCTTTTTCTGAGCCCTTGCTACCTTCTCCCTGCATGCTGTGGCATGGTCTAGCTGTACAGACCCGAGGTTGGGAGTGCAGCTCAGTGGAGAGCGCTTGCTTAGCATGCATGAGACCCTGGGTACCATCGCCAGCGCCGCCAAAAAAAAAAAAAAAAAAAAAAGCTGGGAGCTGCCATGTACACCTGTGATCCCAGCACTCACGAGGCTGATGCAGGAGGGTCTCTGTGAGTCCAGGGCTAGCCTGAACTATATAGCCAGACCCTGTTTCCAGAAACGAAAGATGCCACACACCAGCTGTGTAGACCCGCACCCGCGGCTCTCCTTGGAGTCCCGTTAGGTACCAGCCGCCCCTCCGCTGCCTGCCCTGCAGAACCAGCTGCAGTATCTGGAGGAGAAGGTGATTCTCGAGCGCAAGAAGCGGGAGCTATACATAAGTGACTGCAAGAAGCGTGCGGAGGAGAAAAAACTCCAGAACGAGCGCATGGAGCGAAAGGTACGCTCACCACGGCTCACCAGGGCGCAGGGCTTCCGTCCACCCAAGCCCAAGCCCAGTGACACCCCCCACTTGGCTGTCAAGCTATAGTCCTGGACCTGTCTGATTTTTTAACATTGCTCCTAGCCCCGCTCCTCCCTGGCTCCGCCCCGCCCACCTCCCTGCCGGCCCCACCCCTCCCTCCCTCTCCTCCCCTCCCACCTCGGGCCC
>PVJX010009833.1:0-59369 GCA_004027295.1 Dolichotis patagonum
GAGTTGGAGACACATTTAGAGCACAGCACTCTGTTTCTGTCCTCCAGTGTATGTTCTTCTCCCACATTCATTCTATCCCAGTAGACCCAAAAGTCTAAAATTGTTCCAGTACCAACTGAGAAATCTGCAGTCCAGAATCTCACCTATACCAGAAGTGGTAAAATCCATCTGGAGAAAATTTCCCTCCAGCTGTGAATCTTTGGGTTCAAATGTCATGCATTTCAAAATACAATGGTAGGAGAGCTGTAGGACAGACATTCTCATACTAAAATGAAGCAATAGAAAAGGAGAAAGGAATATAAGAGTTGAAATAAAAAAAGAAATCCAACAAAGCAAATAACCTAAATCTTGATCCTTGAGGACAATCTTTGAACTCACTTCCTGCTTTATGATCACAGTGCTAAAGGGATGGGCTGCTAAGTCCCTGAGAGATCCCACTGCCATGATTTACTAGGTACTGCCCACACAACAGCTCTCAGGCTAAAAATCTTCAGGCTGTGTTGCATGCTGGAGGCCCTATAGATATGAGGCTTTGTGGATGACCCTAGTTGTATGACTCCTCTAGATACTGGCATAGGGGACTTTCTCTTCAGTAGCCCTGACTTGAGGCTCTGTTAGTTCCTGTGGGATACCATTGTGTGACCCCACCTCTATGATAGATCGCTCTCTGGGCCCAAAGGGTTTTTGAACCATCTTTTGAAATATAGGTTAGAGGTAGCAGTGTCTCCACAGGTCTTTCACTATGCATTTGTACAGTTAGTATCAGGTACTCCACCAAGATTTACCATCTATACCCTCTGGAACAGCAATCTGAGCAGCTCTATTTGTGTGGGCCACAGTTGTAGAGGTTGAGGAGAGCTGTGCTAAACTGCTAGAGTTTAGGTACCTAGGCTTGGAGCCTCTAGAACCTAAAGGTAGCCTGGATTTTCCTCTTGAAACTATTCTACTCTTAAGGTCCTGGTATCTGGGCCTTGATGGGAGTGGCAGACTTAAAGATCTTCAAAATGAGAAGTTATTTTTCTGTTGTCTTTATGAAGAGCATTTGCCTTTCTTATAACCACATTACTCTCCTTATCTATCATTACTTGGCCATAGCCTTGTTATGAAGCTTAGGGTCTGTCTACAGCCTTCTTTATCTAAGGTCTCACCAGAGTCAGCCTTAATTCACCATTGAAAGCAGTCTGAACTCTCTAGCATACTCTCAAACCCTTTATCCTAATCATTTTTCATCTCTGGGTGCAGTAACCAATATCCATCTCTCAAAACAAGAGAGGTTTGTTTTGACTCATGTTTTTCAGGGGCTTCAGTTCATAGTTAGCTGACTTCAAAGCAGGACAGGCACAGTGAAAGGATTTGGTGGGGGAAACTTGCTTACATCATGGTGGACAGGGAGCATGGAGAGGAGGTAGGAGATAAAGAGGGAGGTATATCACTCAATCTCCCAGTGACCTGCTTCCTCTGCTTGGGCTCCATCTCTTTAACCATACTACTAACCAGACTACTATGAAGACATCAGTAGTCTAATTCACTGATGAGTATAATATGCCTATGATCCAGTCACCTTTCAAAAGTCTTGCCTCTGAACACATGAGAATTCTAGGAGACATTGTAGAAATAAACATAATACTCCTTTTACTTCTGTTATGTAGTTCCAAAGCTTCTTCCACACTTAGCAGTTACCCTTTGTCCACAGTTTTTCTTTCCACAGTTTCATTTATTCACAGTCAACTGTGGTCTGATATTACATAGAAAATCCCAGAAGTAAACAATTCACATATTTTAAACTGCACACTGTTCTAAGTTGTGTTTTGAATCTCATGCTTCTGGGCTTGTCTGGGGTCATATTTGCCTTTTCCTTGTGTCCTGAGCATTCACATTATATATGGATCTGCCTGTTAGTCACTTAGTAACTGTACCTGTCACAGTATTACAGGGCTTGTGTTTGAGTATCTCTTATTAGAGTTAATAATGGCCCCAAAGTGCAAGGGTACTGATGCTAGCAATTCAGGTATTCTAAAGAGAAGCAGTGAAATGCTATCTTTAAGTAAAAAGGTGAAATTTTGTAGCATAATGAGGTAAAAAAGAATCATATGCTGAAGTTATTGAAGTCCATGATAAAAGCAAATGTATTCCATGAAATTGTATAGAAGGAAAAGGAGTCCATGCTAGTTTAGCTGTCATACCCCAAGCTGCAAGATCAGAATATCCTAAGGGGTTAGCTAAAACAGGATAGATATTAATTTGTGTTGATATGTATACAAAAGAAACATAGTATAATGGGGCTTGGTACTACATGCTTTGAGCTGTCATTGGAATAGACTTTTGCAGATAATAGAGGACCATTGTTTTTAGTTATTTAGTGGAGTACCTCACTTATTTTGTTCCAATTTCTACCTTAGGCAGTTTGTGCTATGATAACATAATACCACAGACTGGGTAACATATAGATAGTGAAGTTTACTTCTCACCTTTCTGGGAGGTTGATAACTTCAAGGTCAAGATGCTGGCAGGTTAAGTGCCTGGTAAGGGCCACTCTTTACTTGCAAGAATGGAGCTTTGTTGAAGAGAGTGGCAGGGGATGAAAACTGTCTCCTCACGTAGGGGAAAAGCAGCAGAGATTGAACTCATTCTCTCAAGCACTTATCTTCTCATGGATGAAATAAGGAGTCTACATGAATTCTCTTTTCTCATTACTTAATTCTTCTAAAAATCCCCAAATCTTAATACTATCACATTGTGTTAAATTCTAATCTATGAGTAATACAATCATGCTATGATTCAAATCATAGCAGTGTGCTTGCTAAAGTTATTTGTAAGCCCCAAATCATTACTCAAGTACTTTTTCAATAATCCTTAAACATATGCATGGGCATGGTGACAAAATAATTTTAATTGCCTGACACAATTTTTGCTGAAGTTGAGCAAGGAAGCCTCTTCCTTCTTGTTTCAGCAGTAACCAGTGTGCTTCTTAAGGTTTGTTTAGCACCATCTTTATTTTTGCATTTTCTTTGTTCCTTGTTCATGATTTTGCTGTCTGAAGTAGCTTCCACATGGAGTACTGAAGCACTGTCCAGTGTTCTAAGTGTGAGAAGACTGTGATATGCCTTTATGTAAAAAATATATATTAGATGAATTTTGTTCAAGAATGAGTTATAATGCCATTACTCATGAATTCAATGATAAAGAATCAATGATATATATTAAATAATGTGTCCTGAAACAGAACTATATATAAAACAACGTTTTGTATTGATCACTAGACAAAAAATGATTGCAGGAACATGCCTCTCTATTTCCCCCAGGAGCAATGATTCAGTATTTGCTAATTCAGTGTTTGTGATGACTTTATAGAATCTACACATTCTGAATAATGAAAATCGACTGTTCTTAGCTAAGAGAGTGTTGGCACATTCACAATGATGAGTTTTCCTCCTGGTCGCCATGCAGAACTCATCTTAACTTGCTTAACTTTCTTCTTATGGTAATAACTGACATCACTTATTTTGAAGATACTGATCTGTGTTGCTAAGACTTGACTGGTAAGAGGCAGGTGGTGCTCTTTGGTGGAATTTTTGTCTTCTCTTTTTAGAAGGAATAAATAGCCCTCCCATTTCAAGTTGTATTAAATTATTAGTGAATTAATTGCCATAATGTTTCACCCTTAGCAGTTTGCAGAATTTCAAGTGGAATCCCATTTATATAGTTTTTATTACCCTTCTAAATTCTGATTAACCTTTTTCATTGACACCATAGCCCGTTCATTTCTTTGTGGGTTTCTGGAAAATTATGATTCATACATAAGTGTTGGACAGTCCTTATTTACTTTACCACTCAACTTTTTTCTTTTAAGAAAAAGCATATCACAGCTTCACAAAACAATTGAGGGTTATGGGATCCGGGAGTAAGAATGAAGGAGGACAGTATGATAGTATTCCAAAAGGAAACTTGCTAAACAGCCAAGCACAAAGCAGCGTTACATATAACAATTGCTCCTACCATTTTCAATCAGAGAGTCAGAAGTGACACAGGCTGATAAGAAGTTACTCTTGTAACAATGCAGTTTATTCCTCCTCCTGACAACAAAATGTGAAACAGATCAGAGTGGGAAGGGAGAGTGAACTGGGAAGTATTCTGAGTTGGGTACCGGGTACCCTTAGGTGACCATGGTTTTGATTTTTGCTAACCTCCCTTTGGACCATCCCTCTTTTTCCCCTCCCCGGGTACAACTAAATGACTTGATATCTTGCTCTGCTCAGGAGCTGGAATTTATTGCCAGTTAGTACGACTTCCAGACGAAGTTAACCCTTTATTTTTCTTTTCTGTGGCATGCTTCATTTTAAGCTCTTTCACTGCAGCTTAGAAGAATTACTCTTTCCCCCCCAAATTTGAGGCATATAAATATGTAAATGGATGTGAGAAGGACTCTTTCTTTCTTTCTTTTGAGAAACTGACATCTAATCATGCAGGAGCAAATCTTCTTTATGACAAATAAAACCCAGGACCATTGACCTTTGTGGAAATACAGAATAGAGGTTAAAAAATAATCACAAACAGCATAACTTTGGGTAATTTTTACAATCTCTCAAAGCTTGTTTTCTCATCTGTCAGTGATATATTGCTTGAAAGGAACAGATAACACATGTGTGAGCCTTTGTGGCCTCACCATAGGGTCACCATAGTGGGTTCAGTTCTGCAGTCATTGGGCAAAAGCTATCACAGACCATGCGTCCCAGACCAAATGTCAGAAGCTGTACTAAAGGACATTACAGGTTCAATAAAACTTTGTGAACAATACACTGCAGGCCAATTTGGCAGGTCTGACTTGATCCCCCAGGGGTATTATTTGTTAACCCTGATCTATAAAATGGTAATAATAATAATAGTATCCAACTCTCCAGTTGTTTTTTTAAGTTTCTTTAAAATATTATTTTAATGAGAATAAAACTAAACAAAATAAAATAGAATAAAGTCAGTCAAAACAAAACAGTGAAAGTGATACAGGACTTCAAAATAGGATAATAGGAAATCAAGAATGGCTACCATAATTCCTCTTGTTATCCTCAAAATTGCTGCCCATACCATCAGACATAATAAAAAATCAAACAAAACATCACAGAATAAAGCCAATCAAACAGAACATTGAATAAAACAAAACAATAAAATAGAGCAAAACAAAACAGTGAGAACAATGTTGGATTTCAAAAACAGTGTAGAAGGAAATCCCCCATCATTGCTATATTGCATATTGTTATCCTCTAACTACATGCACAAACTACTGACTGTAAGCCTGAAAAGTCAATCAAACAATACAAACATTAAGTTTTTTTTAAAGAGAATGAAACAAAACAAAACAGAATAGAACAGAATAGAACAAAGAAAATCAGAACAGAACAATGCAAGCAACACATAGCTTTGAAACAAGACAATAGGAAATCAACAGTGGCTACCATAATGCCTCTGTTTTTTTTATGGTAACCATTGTTAGCTTTCTATTATCTTGTTTTGAAGTCCTATAATGCTTTCATTCTTTTGTTTAATTGGTTTTATTCTGTTTTTTTTTGTTTGATTTTATTATGTGTGAGGATATGAACAGTTATTTTAAAGAAAACAAAACATTATAGTAACCATTGTTCATTTCCTGTTATCTGGTTTGGAGTTCTGTAATGCTTACATTCTTTTGTTTTGATTGGTTTTAGCCTGTTTTCTGTTATTTGATTTTAAGTTGTTTTTGTACGTCAGTTGCTATCAACTCAGCCTATGTTCTTCTGAATCATCGGTTGCTTATGGGGGTGGGGTGGTGGAATGGTGTTGGTGGTATTTTTGTCTCCCAGCCCACGTGCCAGCTGGTGCATGGGAAAGGCAAATTGGCTTCTTGTTTCTCCTCCTGCATGGCTGACACCGGCTCACAGGAAGGATAAATTAGCTTTTTCTTTCTCCTCCTGAGCCCTGCATGCCTGCCACTGGCTCACAAGAAAGGTGCATTGCTTTCTTATTTCTCCTCCCATGCCCTGAGTGGCTCCAACTCTCCAGTTGTTGCAAAGATGATATGAGATACTACTTTTAAAAGATTTAATATAATGTTTGGTGCATAGTAAATAGTTTTAGTAAAAAGACAATAAAAATATGAAATGATTTTCAGATAGATGTAACATGAACATATGTTAAAGATTTTACTCATATGTTATTGATGAAGGACTTAAGTAGATATTGTGGTTGGCTCAAAGAAGATATTATTGAAAAATACTCCAATGCTCAGATATTTACAGAACATAAAAAATGAAATTTATTTTCAAATTGACACAAAATTGGCCTAGGAAAAGCTCTGATGGTACTAGACATTCACTTGCTTGTTTCTAGTCAAATCTTTTGCATTGCATTGTAATTTTCTATAACTCACAGAGTTGCAACTTAGCTCAAAAGTGGAAAAAAGGGTCAGGATCTGATTATCTAGAATGGTGTATGATAAATAATGAATAATTTTCCATGTAGAAATTAGTAATTATGACAATTTTCTTTGCACATGCAAGGTTTAGCTATTATTATTGCTTTAATTTGGCTACCTTAGCAATTAAAAATTTGGGTTACTTTGTTAATTTGGACTACCTTGTCCCCTGAAATGGAAAAGGAATTGTAATGTAAGGAATTTAAGGGCTATTCTGAGATTTCTTAAAATTGAGACCAATTGGAACTTATTCTTCTGAGTCCAGTTTGTGGCTTTTCTCACCAAAATGTGTGGTGGGGTCTATTCTGACACATCACCTTGTGTGAAATACCTTCCCAATCCATGTATGACACATAATCAGCCCTAGGCTCTGTGAATGTATGGGTCAATAGAAGTTTTATATACTAGTAATACTAGTGTATAGTACAAACTAGTAATAGTACAAACGATTCACAATTATGACAGTGCCCTTTAGCTTCCCTGTCATTACAGATTTCCTACCAGCTGATTGTCTCTCTCTGTTCAGGGCTGGATAACAGAACATCACTGACTGTATGGCTTATAAACAATGGAAATTTATTTCTTACAGTTCTGGAGGTTAGAAGTTTGAGAACAAGGTACCAACAGATTCTGTGTTTGGTAAAATCTCTCTTGAAGGCTCACAGATGCCCATATATCCACCATGACAGAGAGGCAAGGGAATTTTCTAAGCTCTATTTTATAAAAACACTAATCTCATACTCAGTCACCTCTAAAGATCTCCAAATACAGTCTTATTGAGGTTTAGGTTTTAATATTTGAATTTCTGGAGGGGAAAATATTTTTTCTATAGCACTGACATTTCTCTGTAGACTCCTGTAACCCTGAGTTCTCAGTTCTATTCTTCTTCCTCTCCACCCACCTTCTTTTCTTTTTATATTGTAGTCTCAAATTATTATTTATTTATTATGTTAGTATTACAATCTCTTTGTTTTATTGTCTTCTGAGAGAAACTATGATTTGATAGTTTACATTTAACACCCAAAGACAGCTATTAATTTGATATAAAGGAGAATAATCTATAGTTCTTATACTGAGAAAGACCTATTAGGTTCAGTTTTCAGCAGTGGTCCTATATGGAAGTTTCTTTTTTCTTTTATTGCCATTAGAATCACTGTCATCATTAGGAAGCAGAAATAAATTATAATAGAAGTGGGATTTTTGTGGATAAGCAGTTACCTCTGTTTACAGCTATTTGACTTCCTATGTTTCTTACCCAGTTCCAATTTTTTACTTTTCCATTTCTACTTTTTCAAAAACTTCTTTCTTCCAACCCAAATTAAATGTATACATCAATGGTGTAATAGAAGCCTACTCTTTGACAGAAAATTGTAAGACTTACAGAGGCGATGCCAAGTTTTTAGCAATGGTACCCAAGTGCTTTGCCACCTCTAAGAATTGCTCAAATGATCTGAATACCATAGGCCATGTGTTCTGACCAAGATAATTTCTAACAATTGTACAGAGAAAATCAGCTGGAAATGGTGACATCTCTCTTTTCCATTAGGAAATCAATGGCAAATTAAGGAAGTTAGAAAAGTTAGAAAATGGAGAAGCACTTAGCAGAATCTGTGCAAAAACAGCACTAGAGAGGTCAAGGCCTAGTTGAGAAAAGGGCTCATAGGAACTTGACAAACTTTGGTCCAGGAAACTGTCCTTGTCACTGGTCAAGGTCTTTTTAAAAAGCTGAAATTTAAGGAAAGGCTTGAAGGACATGAGAGTTAGCTTGACAGACAGCTTGTGAAAGAGCATTCAAAAAGTGTGTTAGCTTTCTGTCACTGTGACAAAATATCTGAGAATAAAAACTCGAAGACAAAAGATGCATTTTGGCTGTTTTATAGGCTTCAGTCGATGGCCGTCTGCTCTGTTATTCTTAGGCCTGTGGTGAGGCAGAAGCATTGTGGTGAAAGGGAATGATAGAGGATAGCCTCTTGCCTCATAGTAGCCAGGAAGCAGAGAGACAGGAAAAGAGCTAGAGAGGAAGGAGCTGGGGATGAGACACAGTTCCCGATGTCATGCCTTCATGAACAACTCTCTTCCACTAGGCCCCACCTCCTGTTTCATCACCTCCCAATGATGTTATCAAATTATGGACTCACACTGTATTAATCCCCTAAGGAAGTTAGACCCATCATGAACCAACCACTCCCATTTCAGGAACCAACCCTTCGACATAATGAGCCCTTTTGGGCACAGATTAAATAAAGCCATGATGGGAGAAAATAGCAAAGACCTGAAGTAATAAATTAGCCTGGTTGAGTGAAGAACTAGCAGGAAAGCTACTGTGGTGGTCAGTATAGTGTACTCATCTCACATGCACATCTTGCTTTGTGATACCGACACAGCTTTTGCTGAGTGGTGGGTCTATAATCCTCCCTCTGGAACCTAAGTGCTTCAATAGAGTTGTTGTGAAATAATGCTGTTCAGTTTGTAAGGCTCAGTTATAAACATAACATACACTTGAGCCTTGTTCCGTTGGAGTCGGCCATGCTGTCAGAAACCCCAGTCCAGAAGGAGACTTCATACAGTGTTCCACAAATAGGCAGCATCAACTGCCCGCTGTGGGAGCCAGTGAGACGTCAGAGGACTCCTGCAGCTCTCTACTGAGTCATTCCCACTGCAGCCAATCTCCCTCCCTAGTATCTCCAATAAGGCTTCAGATATTGTGGAGCAAGAGAGATAGAGGGAGAGTCAATGTTTGCCCTGCTCTTTGTGCTTTTTTGACTATAGATTCTGTGAACGTATTACTGTAAGTAGCTGTAATTTTGTCTCTCCAAGATTTGGAATGACCTGTTACATAATGATAGTAAGTGAAACTTCTGGAATGGCTAAAACTGAGTAAGACAGACAGGCAGAGAGAGAGAGAGAGAGAGAGAGAGAGAGAGAGAGAGAGAGGTGTAAGCAAAGGGGCACAAAATACAGTGCATGGTAGGCCAAGAGATGGACTGGCATTTACCACTGAGCAAAAAGAATATATGAATATGAACAAAATTACTACTTATTTGAAAGGATGAAATCTTAGAAGAGAAAAATTTATTGTGATCATAACCAAAGTGTATTCAGTAAAAATGAAAACATCATAGGGTTGAGTTCCAACACTACTTAGGATCTGAGTCAGTGAAACAGTATTGAAATTTTTTGAGCTTTGTTGTCTGATATGTAAAATAAAGCTATGCTGTAAGGATTCAATGCTACAATATTTGTAGTAGTTATTCAGCATTTATAATTTTTTTCTCCACTTCCTTTCACTTTTTGAGTCATTTTGAATACCTATCCCACAAAGAGGCATTGAACTGAATGTTTCTCCGTTGAAAATAATTAGGTCCAGTAAATAAGAAAAAGAAACATGCGTATTTTATGGTTATTGGATGCAATTACCTGACTCTGAATCTGACTCCATATTTATTAGCTTTGTGACCTTGGCACATTATTTAAATTGTTTAAACTTTATTTTCTTAATTTCTAAATATCTATCCATCGTTGCCTGGTATTTGACATCCAGTATTTATCAATAATTTATCAAGATTTGTAATAAGGAATGCCTTATGGAGATTAATTTCTTTTACTAGAAATGTTAAATGAAATATTCATTTGTTTAATAAGAGTTTTGTTTACTGATCAATCCGACTTCTCAATTTTTTTCTCCATCCTTACCATCACCTTGAATTCCTTTGATTTGTAGTTATATCAATTAGCATTTCTACTTTCACCTTGTGAAGTTGGCTCTAAATTTATGAAATTCTGTATGTTTGCATGGGCCAAATTTTGTAGTAGCAAAAGACAAACTTCCAATCTTAGAAACTTAACAAAAATTCATTTTTGCATTCAAAGTATGTTTTGGTTTGCTAACCCATAGTGGGTTAGCAAAAAATTGAGGTAGAGTTTGTATGAGATGAATCTGTTTCCACTTATTGGTCATTATTATATTCAAGTTGGTAGAGTGGCCAACATCTTGAACATTGTTCTTCATGGTACCAATAGGAAATGAAAACTCTAAAATAGTACTTATCCAACTATCTGTGGTGGAACACTACTTTTTATTTATTTATTGGCTCTCTAATTTTTTTTAACTTTTTCAAAATATAACAAATAAATTACTTATGTTCTTGGATATTTTAGCAGTGTTAAAGTACTATACAATTACTATATGATTTTCTAAATGCTTATTTCTACTTCTGTACCTATGTTTTCATTTAATGGGAAGTAAGATATATATATATATATATATATATATATATATATTATATATAAACTTATGGACTGGTTCCAGTTTGCAGCCTATACACACACACACACACACACACACACACACACACATATATATATATATATATATATATATATATATATATAAAATGCTGGAAATGGAACTCAGACCCTCATGCTTACAAAGCAGGCACTGTACCACCGTGCTATATTCCTGGCCCCTATATTGTTTGCTGTTGGTGCATATTAGTATTGTAATGCTCTTGCCTGGAAATGAGTTTTCCTGTCAAAACTCATCAGCCCAAGCTTGTCACATGTTTCCTTCCTCAGTCGGAGAATTTGATTCTCTTAAGTGCCTTCAAGAGGAGGTTAAGGAAGTATTAAGTAGTTCCATCAATGACTAACCCACTGATCACAAGAAACTTTTTTATAAAATACAGAATTTGGGTATAAATTTAGAAAAACTTGAGACAATAGGAAAGAGTCATTGAACTTGGTACTTTTAAAAATATTTTCTAGTTGAGTCAGTCTTTCACAGGAGCTACTGTCCTAAGTGGAAACACTAAAATCAGCTTGTGGATCATGAAGGAAATTTTATATCATCATGTTATTTGTACATGTCTTCTGAAATGAACATATGAAGATAGGATTAATTGAGCAAGAATTCTCTTAGGGAAATGTCTCAATGAAAGGCAACAGGAAGTAAAAATGTTGGAAGATTGTCAGAGCACAGTATATGGTAAATTCAATGCCAACTGAAAAATCGAGAGTAAGAAAGTTGGGTAGATGTCTGTGCCAGAAATAGGGTTGGTTCTCCTCTCCTGCACTCAGTCATTGTAAGGGGCAGCCCTAGTATGAATCAGGTGGTAAATCCCAAAGACAGCACTGGAGGCCCTCACCAAGGTCACTCCCTATGGAGCAGGTCTGTGAGGTGGACACTCATGTCTGCTGCATGCCTAACTAGTCGTCTCTAGCCTTCAGCAATTTAAAATATTTATTCCCATTTTATGAATTAGTTACTAAGGTCAACAGAGCTTAATGGGTAAATGCACTGGCACAAAATCTCAGAGCTATTAAATTTGAAACAGAGACCAACCCCACTTTCCTATCCTGTCTCTTGTGATGTACTTATGGCCTCCATAATTGAAAAAAGTTTTAGAAGATATTAAATTATTTTCAGTCTTTATTCTGCCAAGCATTTCTCCTTTCTGCTGGAAGCAGCACTTTCTTTTTTCAACCCCGAACAAAGTACAGTATCCTGTCTCCTGACTGTAATAGAATTGTCTAGGAAAGAGCACCTGCTTGAGGTGGACCAATTATGTCCCTCCCTGGGATTTTCAAAGCTTGATCATCATTGGAGTTCTCAGTGCATAAAGTAGGGGAGTTGTTAGCAGTCATGCTCTGCGCTCTAGTATGTTAGTTTCAAAGAGTGAAATAAAAATGCACAAAGAAGCAGAGATGGGAAACTGTGAGGGCAGTTTCAGTTGTCCTTGAGGCTCTGCCGCATTTCCTTCCTTGTAGTCCTTGTCTAACATCCCTCAGAGCCCTTCCTGTGGTTTGCTTATTGTGTCTAAACTGCAAGTGGGTTTCTGTCAATGCAACTGAGACAACTTGACTAACACAGTTCTTTCGGAAATGCAGACCTGGAGATGCCTCTTTGTAGTGCTGACACGTCTAGTGATTTCTCCTCTTCTAATTCCTACTTTCTTTTTTTAATGCCCTGGACCATTGCTTGCTCTCAGCAACGATTGATTAAAATCAAGATAGGAAATGGAGGGTTATCCTACCCTTGAGAAGGCAGGGAGGGGTGCTGTACCAACAGACCATTAGAAACTCTTTATTCCTGTAATAAAAGGATTGATCCCTTTCTTAAAACTTTCACCTGGCTTCACAATTAACCCACGTGCAATTAACTGCTGATAGCATTGAGTGCTCACTAATAAATCAACACTATTTATTTCTGAATGGAAAACTGAGAGATATACATAAGCCAAGGTTATCAAATAAATTTACATTAAAAAATCACAGAACAAGTTGCTTATTGTCTTTCTTGCTTGCTTACTTTCTTTCTTTCTTTCTTTCTTTGGTATTGGGAATTGAGCTCATGATCTCATGCTTACCTAAAAGGCGCTTGTGCTGCTGAGCTAACCCTCAACCCAAGTTGCTTATTATTGTAAGAATAGAAATAATATTTTGAATTGGTGTATCATTAATACAGAGACAAAGAGTCAGTCCCTTGAATAACTAAAATTTAAAACAAATCCATTTAGTATCCCAAAATCAAGTAAATGGATTTTATTTTAGAGATAGGAATAGCCTGGGTCAGGAGAGTAGATTAGTGAACCACTTCACCTCAAATAGGAGTCTGATTCTATTGGGGGGGGCTCAGTTTCTTTATCTTTGAAAGGGGATTTATAAAAATTAATGATCTCTAAGACACTATATAATCATATTCTCTTTTTAAAAGAGGAAGATAACAGTTTATGGATCTGATCCTGTAGTTGCATCTATAGAAAATGGACTTCAAATAAGCAGATTGATTTGTGAGATGTTTTATTTTCATTGAAAAAGTGAATGCAGCTCTTCTCAGGGTGACATTAGAGCAGGTTTTTTCTAACAGCAACCTGCAGTATGTAAAGAGCAATATGCTTTCCTCAGTCTCTGAGAGTCCTCACATTGCTAATGTATGCATATTTCTGTCTCAAGGTTTAATTCAGTGACAAAGGAATGTTCAGAATAACTCAAGATACAAAAAAAGCACAATGCTATGTTTATTTATTTATAATGTCTTAGTATAGCATTTTAATTTTTAAAAAGTGTATATGATGGCTTTCCATTTAAATTTCACAAATTTTCTAATATCTGGAATTGTGTATTCCAAACTGTTACCTATATTTACAATGGTTGTCCATGGAAGAAACTAGAATGGATTCTTTGAGATAAAATTGTTTCTGTTTTAAATGCCTGAAGTACAGCCTTATCAAGTCTGTTCTTATTCCCAATCCAGAACATTTCTTATATTACCAATGATAATAAGCACAATTAGATGGCAGTTTTTCTGTAGTCCATTCTCAACAGTCCTTTAATGGATGACTGTTTACATGCTATAGATGATAGTATTGGAGAAATTCTATAACTAACTTGCATTTCTGACCAGGTAAGAACCACCGTGTTACCTATAACTGTTATTCTTTCTAACTGTAAGTGTCTCCCCCTTTATTCTATTCTGTCTAATGCCTATGTGTATGCTTGTGCGTTAGCGTATGATGTTGGAGTTTCAGTAGTTACATCTGGTGCTTACAAGCAGACAAACGCAACTTTTGTGGGCCCTGAAGCTGCATGATTTGAGGAGCGACCTCTTTAAGGAAAAAAAAAATCAAAATTTGTGCATATACACTTAGATACACAACTGAATATCTGGAAAAAATCATAAAAAATATACATTTCAAAAAAGATGACAAAACCAGAAACATAAAATAATTCAGAAGGGAGATGATTTTTGTATTGTTCAGCAGCCTCCTATTTATCTTTCATACATCCTTCCTGTGTGCTTTTTAAAAAAATTTTGTTTTAGTTTATTTGTACATGTGTACAGTACGTAATGCTTACATTCCTTGTAGAAAGTGGGCTATTTGATGACTTCATACAATTGTATTTGTATTTTTAATTTTTAACTTTATTTTTTATTGCTACAGTTTTGTCATGCATATTGATCACAGTCATTGTAGGAAATTTGTATCTGTATGTAATACACCTTAATTTTTCTTTTTTCTCATTCCCTTCCCCTCCCTGCAACCCTTATTCCTTTCCCCTTTTATACAAGCTTTGTTTCCGTTTGTCTTTTCCATTCTTTTTTTAAATATTATTTTTTATTGAGTGGCTCTAAGGATAATTCCATCTAGAAGGGATGATTAGTACTCTTTTTTGTATTTTTGATAGTAAAAATTCATATGTACTCTCTATTTGTAGGACAGTTGTAGATTGGTACCCGTTTACCATAGTAATTCTGTTCAATTTTATTTTTCATGATTCCCATCAAAAAAGAAAGGATATGGTGACATTTTGTTTTTATTTTTGTTTTGGTACTGTGGATTGAACTCATGACCTTATGCTCACCAGGCGGGTGCTTATACCACTGAGCTAAATCTCCAGCCCCAATATGGTAACATTGAATCTGTGCATTCAATCCTGATAGGATTAGACTGTCTTGATTATGCATCTTTGAGAAGTGGCTCTACTTCCAATTTTATATGTCTGGTATATAAAATTACTCACATTACTGCATATATTCACTTCTGTGTGCAACTTTTTAAACCTTACTTCTCCCCTAATTTCCTGTTACCAGTGTTGAGTGCCATGTTTACATCAGGACTGAACATTGACTTATCGCCTTTGTGTCTGACGAGTTGCCATAGTGGGTGGCAGTGATACTCACACTGATAGATGTGATAGACTAATCATATGTAAAAGTGACTGAGAACCATTGACATAGAGCATATAAATCAAAATCTAATGTGCCCCTGACTAAATTTCTGCTTAGGCAAATTGTCAAATGTTCATAGCCAGGAAAAGGGCAGCCAAGGCTTTATGTAAAGGAGTATTACTCAGCTATAAAGAAGAATAAACTTGTGGCTTTTTTAGGCAAATGGATGCAACTCGAGACCATATTCATAAGTGAATAAATCAAACTCACATGTGTAGATATCATATTGTCTTCCTAGTATAAAAAAAAGCTGAAAGTTTAATAAGATCCAAAATGTACAACAGCTATTGTGAAAATGAAAGGGAAAGAAAGTGCTCAAAAGGAAAGAACAACTGGGATGGGGAAAGGAGAATAGGAAGAAGGGCAAAGATTATATATAGGTATACATGTATATGTGTGCATGTGTATATATACAAGATATATAACTATACTACTAATCTCTGTAAGTTAATCAAAAGAACAGTTTGTGCTGTCACTGATCATTTTTTATGCCTAAATCTTGTAACCTGAACAACTACTTCTAAGATAACAACATGCAATATGTTAACTAGTGTTAATTATCTATTATTTTCTGAACTTCTGTATCATTTTTGTCTTTTGTTTTGTTTTTAAACTTAAAAAAAAATGCCTATAGCCATAGAAACCCTATTCAGCACCCCAGAAAGTCTAATGGTGGCAGTATCAGTGTGGATAGAAATAATGGTCTTAACCAATTGTGATGAAGATTCTTATTTGGATTCCCTTATATGAGAAAACCCAAATATATTTAAAGAGCATCGTGGAAGACAAGTGATAGGGAACAAGGAGAGGTAGGCTTTGATTGGCAGTCAGACTCCTGCAATTAACAGGGCAAAGGCAGCCAGATTCTGAGGGATTACAAAGACAGAGGCAGCTAAAGCAAGCAGTGAAGAAGACAGTGAAAGTTTCCAGGTTGCTTCAGTAGGAATCACAAACATTCTCTACTTAATCCTTAAACTACTTGTTCTTTTTCTCTTTTTTTTGTCTTTTTGGTACTGGGGATTGAACTCGTGTGTGCTATGCAAGCACTCTACCACTAAGCTAGATCCCCAGTCCCGGGGAAGTACACTTGTGGAGTTGGGAAGAGAGTTCATGGAGGGGAGGAAACTGGAGGGTAAGGAGAAATGGGGGGGGATAAAACTGATTAAGATGCAAAATGGATATGTACTGATTTCTCAACATGAGTATAACTGCTATTATATACTGATTGAAAATTAAATTGTTAGGTCAAACTTTATAAATGTATATTGACTATGGATCATTCCAGAGCTTTAGGAATTTTTATAAGCAAGGGACTCAGAAGCTATAGCTTCCTTAGTTTGTAAGTCCAACTCAGCTCACAGGTCAAGCAATTGCTTATCAGGTGAGTTTCACTTTGGGCCAAATTCTTTGGGCAGTGTGTGTTCCAAAAACATACTATTGCTTGCTTAGGCTTTTTTCTCTGTAAGGGAATTCTGGCTTTGGCAGGTAGTGGTGCATAATAAAAACATGCTTATTTTTCTCTCTGGTGAGACCATTATGACTAGATGTGACAAACCTAATCATGACTTTAATAAAAAATGTATTCACCAGATTTGTTATTTGCCTAAACTGTGCGGTTCGTGCACACATATTTACGTGTGTGTGTGTGTGTGTGTGTGTGTGTGTGTTTCTTTGGCTATAAGTGGTGTTTACTAATTCCTCAGGCTCAAGAACAGAGTCCCAGGGAAAGCTTCCTGGCCAAATGGTTTTCCAGGCACATCAACTATTATCCATTCGAATGCTACAGAGGATTGAAAAAGGGTAATAAGAGAAGCATAGAATTGAGAGTGCTTCCCTGACAAAATAAAGACTTGAAACTTCTATAAGTCAACCTTACTGATTGTATTTTAAGAATTATCTGTCGTATTTTCACCTTATTTGTGACAGTGCATCTCTTTATTGAGGAGTCACGGTGAGAAAGACTTAAAAATAAGTAAATTAGCCAAGATGATGGAGTAGTGAACAGTTTAGTAAAGGAACTTTTGACATAGGCATGGTCAAGGTTGCAGGAACCCATTGTAGGATGGCTGTGTACCCTCAGTGAAATAACAGCAAGGTATCCCATTTGTAAACTTGAAGGGTCCATTACTGATATCTGGAGAGGTAACTACAGCTTTAAGAGAGGAACATGTGGCAGGAGTTGAGGCCTTTAGGGTACCACCAAACTATCCTGTGGCAGGACTGAATCACAGA
Source organism: Dolichotis patagonum (assembly GCA_004027295.1). NCBI lineage: Eukaryota > Metazoa > Chordata > Mammalia > Rodentia > Caviidae > Dolichotis > Dolichotis patagonum. The sequence continues at coordinate 17,403 of PVJX010009833.1, forward strand.
ATAAACACTAGCCTTCCTGCCCTTTGCTATTCAGTAAGTGATTCTCACATACAGGTGATTTAGGTGTTGGCTGAATCCAACAGCAAACCAAAGACAAGAATACCTACAGAGTCAGCAAAGGCCAGCTTTCTGCGGGACAGGGGAAGGTATTTACCCTGGAGAGTAGATTTAGAGGGAGGTTAGAGGAAGTACCAGTGCAGAGGCCTATTTAAATTGAAATCTGACCTTTGCAAGAGTGGTAAAAGAGGAAAAAAAAATCTGCATATCCCTGCACAGACTTGAATATATGCATATTCCTAGCATGTCTGTGTATCACTTGAATTTCTCTTTTAAAGGCAGTACTGACTGCGTAGCTGGAGGAAGTGCCATCTGCACTCTACCCGCAAGGGACTGGCTCCATCAAGATTTGTCCTGGCTGCCAAGATTTCCTGACTGATGTCAAGTATTCCTTTCTGGGAGAGACTTCAGTTGAATAAAATTAAATAGCCTACAATTCATCTTTTCAAATGTCTATTACGAAATGTGTAGGTTATCATTAGTACTCTGCTATTACTGAGTGGGCATGTTTATTATAGGAGGGAATCAGAGGGAACCCTAAAACCAGCAGCAGGTGAAATTGAGTTTTCTCACCTGGCTTATTGGCAACCAAAACATTTTGAAACTTCAGCTGTCTATGTATTCTGCTTTTCAGGTAGTAGTTACACATGGTGGCGTAAAGGTTACTATTGTCTGGCTTTAGTCCCAACACACAGATTCCCAAAAGGTCAAATTTGTGAATCCATCATTTGTTTATTGTTTTTCCGTGTATGCGCGTGTATATGGGGTAGTACATTTTGCTTAATGATGATTTGTTAATGCTAACTCAAACAAATGAATAAAGAACAATGAAGCCTATGTTGTGAGGTAGATACGGAGTTCAGTGATTCTCTGAGCCATATCTACAGATTTCCTCCAACTATATTCACTCTGGGCTTTAAAAGGCATGACAATCACAAGTCAAAGATTTTCAGAAGTTACTTGGAGATGGTCAAACAGGACTGTCCACTTCACAGATGCTAAGGTTCAAGTGTATGTGAATGCATATGTTTCTGTGTGTGTGACCAGTGAAGAAATAGCATGAACATGGTAATCTCCTTTGCCTGCTAATTGAAAGGTGGTGAAAGCTGGAGGAATTGGACTGCTGCTTGAGACTGACTCTTTTTGCCAGAGGGCTTTTCTCTTCATAGATTTCTTTTTCAAGAACCATAGACATTCATTTTATTGCCACTCTTCTGTCGCACAGTTTTTCCCTGGGCTAAGAATTGAATTACTAACATTGCTTGTTCCGTATTCTGAAAATCACTGTCAGGTGTGAATTAAATGTTTTATTTGAAGATTTGAGCTCCTTCTCATCAGTCACAAAGGGAATTTTTATAGAATAGTAGTTGTTGGCACTGATATAACTCTTTTCATCTTAGGCTCTCTAAGTACTTTGTAAGAGTTCTCTCCCTGCATCTACATATCAATGACTCCCCTCACTGGTCCATCCAGGGTCCTGTGCTGAAGATTTACATGAACTCCCTCAACTCTTCCAGGGCGCTTTCAGTTGAGTGTAAGTGGAAAACATTTAAATAATTGTTTCTGGGTCCCTAGAGGAAGGAATATGACAACTTTGATGATCTCCTGGCATACTGTAAATTTAGTATTTAGGAGAGGTGCTAATGGTAAAATGTGTCCCCTGGAACTGACAGATTTAAAATAAGGAGATAACCAATCATCCTCCCACCCCTACACACACACACACACATACACACACACCAGGAATCTTTTTCATTTTAAAGAGATTACAAATTGAAACTTTAATCTACATTCCCATTTGAGTGTTCCAATTATGAATATTTTAAAATTACCAGTGCTTATTTCATAACACATTTGAGTTGGAAGAAATGGTATAGGGACAGGGGTCCTTAGACAAGAAAATACAATAGGGGCCTCATTAGGTCCTCTGGCTAATCCTGATTACAAGGAGTTAAAAACAACCTTTACTAAAAAAAATCCACTGGGGCATATGTGGAGGTCTGAAGTAGAGAAAGAGAAAAATCTGTTAAAGAAAGGCACCAAATGACCTTGGGACTTGCACTAGAGACCAGAGAGGGAGAGAGCTGACAGGCGGATGCAGAAAGGAAGCCGAGTGTAGGGTGACAAGCAGCTCCCACCTCCAACAGGTACAGAACAAGCTGGGGGGTGGCTGTGTAACCTTAAGTCAGTATGTATTCAGCCCTAAGCACACACGGATGCGCTCACTCTAGGGTCACCATGTTACCTATTCTAGAGTAAGTATATTCATCAAATAATTATACAGCACAACAGACATCCACACACCCTCTTACGCTATGCTAACCAAGAATAAAGCACCGCCTGCCAATCCACCACCCTCCCCAAAGACAAGGTCTTGAAAGGTAGGTCAAGGACAAGGGAACAGATAGAAAGAAGCTGTGCCTAGACCATTGGAAGAAACGACATTAGGCAGAGATGCCCAGAGGCCAAACCAGTTATGGCCATTTGGGGAGTGGTGGTGGTCTGACTCTCTCTGTTAAAACAGCTGAAACAAAGACCCACATGTCCTCTGTCGTTCTGGAACCCCAATTCTTTCTAATTAGTTATTTCCTCCTCCTCCCTTCCTTTTCCTCTTTACAAATAAAGTGTCTTCTTTTCACTAAACTCCATCCCTCTAATGTTTTTTGGGGTCCAGTTTAAGATCGTCCTAGGCTGCTAAGACAGCAAAGCAGTCTCATCTTCCAGATGTGGCAATGAGAAACACCATTAATAATCAGTAATGCAGCCAAATCATTCCACAGCTGAATCTTCAAGGATCAGAGAAAGCTGCTGATTTATTCACAACCATGCACAAAGCTAAGTTGTGTAAAACTGAGTCTCTGAACAGCTCACTGTTATTTAGTTCCTCAGTTTTATTCTAACTTTTTACCCTGCCCCTTATTCCCTCTTCTTCCTCCTCTTCTCTCTCCATCCCTTTTCCTCTCTTTTCCTTCTCCTCTCTCTTCTTGAATGTTGTGGCTAGATATTAAGCACAGAGAAAAGTAGTTTTCAAGAACAAGGGAGGGAATGTATTAATTAAAATGCAACTAATAAGCAAAAAAAAAAGACTTGATTTTATCAGTGAAGGCAGCTTTTTTTTTTAACATGTGCATTGGTATCATTAAAGCCTTACACTGTGTTTTAAGCCTTCATTCACTAATTAAGCATCTGCAAGAACATAGGTTGTCATGTGAGAAGGTGTACAGTGTGCCGCTATCCTGAAACAAGAAATTTAGTGAGATGCAAAATGCCCACAGCAACTGCATTCTTCAATCAGTGGTCATTCTTACATTTTATCACCAGCAATTTTCACCTTCGATGCTCCAAGCTATCATTTAGAGTTTGAATCATTTAAAAACATTTAAAATTTCTTTTTGTTTTTAAAATCCTATGGATGAAGCAAGGTAAGGTGCTGACAATTAAAAATGCAATAAGCCATTGCGACAGAACCTGGTGGCTAATATTTTGAAGTAGATTTGAGCTGTGTGTTTCTAACCGCCTTTCCTTAGTGCTCCAGTGTTCCCTGTTACTTTTGCATGATGGATACAATCCTCAGTTACTAGGCAGCACCTGTGCAGCAGACTCATCCAGTGCTAGTGCTGGAGAGGGACTGAGAGAACCCAAACTTTCATTTCACTGATGAGATTCAGAAGGATGAGATGACACATCCAAGGTCACCTTCTAATTCTTTTCTTTAATTGATTTACTTTTGGATATAAAGGTATGCTGCTCCTCATTGGCTGGAAGGACAGAATTTCAATATAAGAAAGTTCTTTATAGCAATTTGGCCCTGGAGAATTGAAATGGAGCAGGAAATTCCAAATCATGAGTCCCAGAATAGTTTTAACTTGACCACAATTGGCATAATCACTAAGGCAGAGTCTCTGGGATTTTTACATTAATGCGGTTTTTTTTTTCAGCTTTAAAATCAATTAAATTTTGGATCGTGTGTGAGATTGGTAGCTGCGTTCACTGGGAGAGGAGCAGGGAAAGCCAGAGAGGGCTAAGCATCTCCAGAGTCAGATGTGTCTCAACAAATGCACAGGGCTGAGTCCACGTGGAGCGTTCACTCATCAAATGCTTTTTTTTTTTTTTTTTGACACAATCACTAACAAGTTAAGAGGCTGTTTTGTAGTCCTCATCTCATTCAGACATCATTTTAGGGTTTTTTTCTCTTTTCTCAAAGTAACAACCTAAATACTTGCAAATAGTAATAGAGGTTTGGCAGGGAATTGGAGCTTAAAAAGTCTTCATACGATCAACTCGAACATAGTTAAAAGCAAATGTTACTGCATCTCATGGCAAACTAGAAGTTGGTTTTAATTCCCATTCTCATCTTAGACTCATTTAAGTGTTACCTTAGTGATTTTTTCTTCCTGCTCACCCAGTTTACACAGCTGAAAACAGAGGTATGGAGGTGATAAGAGTCATGCTGAAGATGGAGAGTGGCAAAGAAAAAAAACCAGAAGCCCAAGTTCCAGCATAGCCCAGTACTTGAAAATAAAATTAAATTTTTGATGGATGAATGAATCTAGACTTATGAATTCCCACTTGCTACTTTTCTTTATTACGTCATGGTTATTTGTCCTTTGGGTTTCTCATCCAAGTCCCTTACCTCCTCTAAATCCAGAGGACCCAATTAAGGTGGATTCTGTCTAAACTGAATTTGAGTTGGGACACTTGAGTTCTCATCACCAAGGCAGACCTGGGATCTGTGTCTTTTACATGGCTCACACAGGCACTTCAATCAGTGTGCTAATTTGAGATTGCTGAGAGCACAACTCCCTGTCTACTTGTTTCTTTTAATACGGACATTTTTAATCAAGTGCCTAATTTGGTCCTGGGGGACATCACTGTGTTTTAATACTACATATGACAAAATTTACCTCTTTGCCTTGAAAGTTGTTAATTATGGAGTGCATTTCAAATGAGCTTTTGTGGCCAAGAAATCATTCCTTTTGGATGGTTATATATTGTAATAGTGGGAAGAAGTAATAAGCGATGAAGGGTTATGAAACACCTCTCCATATGGACAGTGGTGCTTTTGGGGAACCAAATTGGGCAGTAATGGAGGCTTTTTGGTGATGAGCTTATATGGAGTTGCTTTCAGTTTTCAGATTCTACATAACCCAGAGGGCTTACTGTGCTATCAAAGCAGATGGAACAAAACATTTAGTCACCTTCAGACAGATGACTGAATAGGTTAGGTTACTGACCTTTGCTAAGGAAGTACAATCACTTGCTTCTGGGTAAGAGCCTTTCTTATACTGTTCACAGTGACAATACCCAATTGTAGGTTGCTCTAGGCTTCTGATGAATTTTCCTGTGTATTCTTAGATTCCCATGTGTTGTGGATTCTTATCGCCACTAGAGTTATTACTTCTTACTTAATAAATTAGCAGTAGGTTTCTAAGAGATTTGTAATAAGGCCTCTGGTCTTTAGATAGACAAATGCAGTTTAAATACCAATGTAGTTAAAAAGATTTAAACAAGCATCTAAATTATGATGCTTTTTAAAGAGCAGAGCCCAGCCAACCCATTTGCACATGTTAGCCTCAAAAGATGGCTTTTAGTGGCTTAGTTCCAGAGATTCTTCCATTATTTTCTCATTCCCTGAAATGATTACTGAACTTTGCAAAAGACTTTGGATGCCATACAAAATATTTCTTTTAACCCTCTGTGGAACAGTATCTCAGAAAATAAGTGCTCAGGAGTTGAAGTGAGGGAAGGGACTTCATGAGCGGGTATTGTATGTCATCTTCTCTAAGGTGTGCTTATTCTTGTACCAGGAGCAAGACAGAAGACAGAGGGAAGGAGAGCTTTCCACTTTGTTTTGTGAGAAAAGTCAGATTTTCAAAAATGAATCCAGACTGAAACCAGACTTACTAGACATCTACAGGTTGTGGGAAACAGTTTGGATGGAGCACTATAATGCGGTCTTGTCTTTACACTCATCAACATGCAAAATGTAGCCTAGCTTTTGGAACACATTGTGATGTCAAATTTTCTTCTGGGAACTGCCCTGATTGAAAAGAAAAATGTCACCAGTAGAATTAAGGTATTTTTCAGAGTAACAAAACTTGATAGAAAAAGAGTGAAATCGAATTAGTATCAGGCTGCATGGGGCCATCACTCCTGTTTCGTAGAACTTCGGTGTTCGTAATGAAAGGAGAGATCAGGGTGACTACAAGGGCTTCTTCAGTGTGGATGATTCACTTAGTATCTCTGTCATCCATTTCCTATTTTCAAGTGAGAAGTTCAGAGAAGGTGGCGACAAACAGTTCTCTCACTTTGAATATTTGTTTTGTACAGATAGTTGGATGAGGTAGAGAGTAAGAAAGAGACAGCTTCCAGGGCCTCAGGAGCATGGTGGTAGTGGTAGCTATCACTAAATTATTGTCACTGCTTTTGGATTTAGAACAATTTCAGTTTTGTGCAATTTTATTAAGAATATTCTTATATGTGAGTCTTTTTCTTTTTTAAAAATTTTTTATTTAAAGAGAAGAAGAAAGAAAAAAAAAACCCAAACAAAACAGAAAGAGGGTAGCAACAATACAGATCCGAAGGGGAAAGACAAAAAACAAAACAAAGTAACAACAACAACAAAAACAACAACAACAAAAAAATAAAAACAAAAACAAAAATACTAAGAAATTGCCACTTGATAAGTTACATACTGTCAACATCCGAAATATTGTTCAAGTTACAAAGTTAAAACATACAAAGTACACATTCAAACAATGAGCCTGTTAATGGTTCTGCTCAACATTCTAACAAAACAGTAATATGGACATCTATCTTACACAATTAAACACACATGCAGTTATATCCTTTAGAGCACTTTCTTTTCCTTTCTTTTTTACAATAGCAATTATACATTTTGAGTTTTATTACTCCTACAGTTCTTATTACTTTTTACACTAGAGACACAATGTGATATTTATAAGTACGATTCCTATTTATTTCACTAATTAGGATAGTCTCAAGTTGTCTCCATTTCCCTATGAAGGCCTCAAGATCATCCTTTTTTATAGCTGAGTAATATTCCACTGTGTAAAAATACCATATCTTTTTCATCCACTCTGCAGTTGATTGGCATCTTCGTTGTTTCCAAGATTTAGCTATTACAAATTGTGCTGTTATGAACATGGGTGCATGTATATCACTGTGATATGACCTTTTCAGTTTCTCTGGGAAAATACCCAGGAGAGGAATAGCTGGGTTGAATGGAGCTTCCACTCCTAGTCTTCTGAGAATTCTCCATACTGATTTCCATAGTGATTGCACCAGTCTACACTCCCACCAACAGTGGAGCAGTGTTCCTTTTTCCCCACAGCCTCGCCAACATTTGTTATCAGTTGATTTCTTGATGGCAGCTATTCTTTCTGGTGTGAGATAACATCTCTATCTTGTTTTAATTTGCATTTCTCGAATGACCAGTGATGGTGAACATTTCTTAGTGTATTTATTTGCCATTTGTATATCTTCATCTGAGAACTGTGTGTTCATCTCAGATGTTCATTTTTGGAGAGGGTTTTTGAATTTGGGAGGGTTGATGTTTTTCGAATCTTTATATGTTCTTGATATAAGTCCTTTGTCTGAGGGGTTGCTGGTTAAAATTCTTTCCCATTCTGTGGGTTTTCTTTTCACTCTGATGGTGATTTCTTTTGAAGTGCAGAAACTTTTCAATAATATGAGATCCCAGTTGTTGATTCTCTGAAGTGCTTGTGTTTTGTTCATGAATTCTCTGCCTACCCCTATGTCTCCAAGATTTTTACCTACCTTATCTTCTAGTAGATTTAGTATTTCTGTTTTAATATTTAGGTCTTTGATCCATTTAGACTTTAGTTTTGTGCATGGTGATAGGCATGGATCTAGTTTCAGTCTTCTACATGTGGAGAGCCAATTTTTCCAACACCACTTATTAAAGAGGCTATCCTTCCTCCAGTGAACATGTTTAGCCCCTTTGTCAAATATCAGGTGGCTGAGTGTCTTTATACCTATACTTGCACCTTCTAATTGGTGCAATTTATCCTCAGGTCTATTTCTTTGCCAGTACCATGCTGATTTTATCATTGTGGCTTGGTAGTACAGTTTCAAGTCAGGAATTGAGATGCCTCTTGCCTTGCCTTTATTTCCCAGAATTGCCTTTGCTATTCTAGGTTTCTTCTGGTTCCAAATGAATTTTAGGAGTGTTTTCTCTAGATCTGTAAGGTATGTGAATGGTATTTTGATTGAGATTGCATTAAATCTGTATAACAGTTTTGGGAGTATGGCCATTTTCACACTGTTGGTTCTTCCTAGCCAAGAGCATGGAACGTCTTTCCATTTTCTAATATCCTCTTCAATATCCTTTTTTAGCATAGTATAATTTTCAGTGTATAGGTCTTTTACATTTTTGGTTAGGTTGACTCCTAAGTACTTCATTTTTTTAGATGTTATTGTGAAGGGCGATATTTCCATAATTTCTCTCTTGGTGAGGTTCTTGTTTGTGTACAGGAATGCTATTGATTTTTGGGCATTGACTTTGTATCCAGCTACACTGCTGAATTTGTTTATTACCTCTAGTAGTCTTTTAATGGAATTTTTTGGGTCTTCTATATAGAGTATCATGTCATCTGCAAATAGTGATAATTTAACTTCTTCCTTTCCTATCTTTTTTCGTCTTATTTTTTTCTCTTGTCTGATTGCCCGGGCTAGTGTTTCCAGAACTATATTGAATAGAAGTGGTGATAGTGTACATCTTGTCTTGTTCCTGATTTTAAAGTGAAAGCTTTAAGTTTTTGTCCATTTAGTATAATATTCACTGTTGGTTTGTCATTGATGGCCTTTATAAGGTTGAGGTAGACACCGTGTATTCCGAGTTTCTGAAAGGTTTTTATCATGAACATGTGTTGGACCTTATCAAAAGCTTTTTCTGCATCTATTGAGATGACCATGTGGTTTTTGTTTTTGGCTCTGTTGATGTGGTGTATTACATTTATTGATTTGCATATGTTAAACCATCCCTGCATTCCTGGAATGAACCCTACTTGGTCATGATGTATAGTCTTCTTGATGATTTGCTGCATTATATTTGCTAGTGTTTTATTGAGAATCTTTGCATCTATGTTCATTATTGAGATTGGCCTATAGTTCTCCTTTTTTGGATCTTTGTCTGGTTTTGGTATCAGAGTAATACTTGCCTCCAGGAATGATTTAGGGAGGATTGCTTTCTTTTCAATTTCATTGAAGAGTTTAAGGAGTATTGGCATCAAGTTTTCTCTAAATTTCTTATAGAATTCAGCTGTGAGTCCATCAGGACCTGGGCTTTTCTTTGTTGGTAAATTTTTTATTACATTTTCAATTTCAATAGCTGATATTGGGTTTTTCAAAATTGCTATATCTTCTTGGTTGAGCTTTGGTAGTTCATATGGTTCTAGAAATCTGTCCATTTCCTCTGTGTTTTGTTCTCTATGTGAGTAGAGATTTTCAAAGTAGGTGTTTATGATCTTTTGAATTTCCATGGGATCTGTAGGAATTTCTCCCTTTTTAGTCCTTATTGCATGAATTTGGGTTTTTTCTTTCTTTTTCTTTATAAGGTTAGCTAGAGGTTTGTCAATTTTGTTTATTCTCTCAAAAAACCAGCTTTTTGATTCATTAATTCTTTGTATTGTTTTTTAGTTTCAATTGCATTGATTTGTGCTCTAATCTTTACAATTTCCTCTCTTCTATGAGCTTTGGGTTTAACTTGCTCTTCTTTTTCTAGAAACTTGAGATGCAGCATTAGATTGTTTATTTGTGCTCATTCTGTTTTCTTGATATGACAGTTTATTGCTATATATTTTCCTCTTAAGACCATTTTCATTGCATCCCACAGATTACAATAGGTTGTTTCCACATTTTCATTGAATTGTATGTATTGCTTTATTTCTTCTTTAATTTCATCTTTTGCCCACTGGTTGTTCAAAAGGTTGTTATTTAATTTTCATGTATTTATGCCAGTTTTGCAGTTTCTTGTGCCATTAATTTCCAATTTCAGTGCACTATGGTTAGATAGTATGCATGGGACAATCTCAACACCTTTGCATTTACTAAAAAATGTTTTATGGGATAATATATGGTCTATTTTGGAGAATGTCCCATGGGCAGCTGAGAAGAAGGTGTATTCTGATGTGGCTGGGTGAAACACGTGAGTCTTTTTCTTTAGAATAAATTCCTATACCTATTAAATTCCTATACCAATTTTTATTATGTAACTAGAACAAAACCACTACATCACTCTCATAAGAGTTGCATAACCTTGTCCATTCCACTATATATTGGACATTACAGTACTAAAGTTTGATAAAAGTTTTTAAAAAAGAATTTATAACAATAAAAGAAATGAATGTCTTCAGAAACACTTCAACAGCTTAAAGTATTATTCTGCAGCTTTTATCTAGGGCTTGTTTCTCCCTTCTTTTTCTGATTTACACAGCACTCTGGAATAATTTAAAGCACTGTACTGTATTTACAAGAGTTTCAGCTTTTGGCAGCTCTCCTGCAATGCATGAATGACAGTGGCTTATCAAGTTTGAGTATAACAGGAGTGGCTCGACCCTGCCACACAGTGAAAATCTTGTATTATGGGAAGATAGGTATGTGTTTCTCACGAAAGCCTAAGATCTTGCATTCATCGTATTTGTGTTTCAAATCACACTTTTATAACAAGTACCTGTAAATACTATTCTAAGTCCTAGAAAGACCCAACCAAAAAGGAGAATTCTAGGCCAATCTCAATAATAAACATTGATGCAAAGATTCTAAATAAAATACTGGCAAATAGAATACAGCAAATCACCAAGACAATTATACACCATGACCAAATGGGATTCATTCCAGAAATGCAGGGATGGTTTAACATATGCAAATCAATAAATGTAATACACCACATCAACAGAGCCAAAAACAAAAACCACATGGTCATCTCAATAAATGCAGAAAAACTTTCAATAAAGTCCAACACATGTTCATGATAAAAACCCTTCAGAAACTTGGAATACATGGTATCTACCTCAACTTTATAAAGGCCATCTATGACAAACCAACAGCCAACATTATACTAAATGGACAAAAACTGAAAACTTTCACCCTAAAATCAATAACAAGACAACGATGTCCACTATCACCACTCCTATTGAATATAGTTCTGGAAATACTAGCCAGAGTCTATATGGAAAGGATCTTGAAAGTCACATGAGCCAAATGCCATATTATAATTAAAATCAGAAAGATCAGATGGCTTTGTCATTAACTTATAGGTCTACATAAATAAAAGTAGTGAGTTCTGGAGAGAGAAAATGTTTGTACCATTTTTTTGTTAGGGCAGCAATTAAAAAGAGGTGACATTGAATATTTTTTACTCCTTTTAAAAATGTACATTGGGTTTAGTATAAATCCCAGATGTGACATTTATGAGACTTATGGTAATCTTTGTTTTGTTTTGCTTTTGTTTTTTTCTTTTCTGAAGCAGGGTCTTACGGTAGAGTTCAGATTGACCTGAAACTCACTGTTTACCCCAATCTGGCCTTAAACTTGTGGTGATCTTTTTTTCTTAGCAGCCTGAATGCTGAGATTCTAGGCATCTGTCAACATGTCCAGCATTTGTAGTAATCTTGTACCAGTCAATACCTTTCTTAGGATCGCAATATCCTCAATTATCAAGTATAAATTGTTAGGTCATATGAATCTCTGCATGATGCCTAATCTTGTTACCCTGTTTTGTTTGAGAGATGCCAGGGATTTGTAAAGTACCTTTTCATGTGTGCCTTAGTGGGTCATGTGGGCATGAATTTAGGGGCACTATCTCATCTCTGGCCCCTTCTTTTCTGGCATTCTTTCCCTGATCTTTGTTTTTAAGATACCATGAATTGAGCTGTTTGATGCACTGTTATGGTGTTTCTGTCTTGAACTAATTGGTCACAGACTGAAACTTTTGAAACCACAAGCCTCAATAAACCTCTCTTCCGTTCAGTTGTGGGTGTCAGGAATTACATTCCAATAATTGGAAAGCTGGTCAGTATGCTCCAATATTTTCAAAAGCCTACATTCAAGCTTTTTCTTTAGGACACACCAATTACATGTTTAAAAGGGCAGTGATAATAGGAGAGTTTTTACATAGTTATTCATCTATGAATTTTTATTAATTATCAACAAGGAAAGATGGTACATTAAAGACCTTCATTTCCTTTTCAAGTCGTATAATCAGAGCAGAATTTAAATGTAGTGCTAAAGAAAAAGGTAGCAATGTATTCTACTTGTTGAATTTGGGCTTGAGTCTTATAGTAGAAGTTATTACATCTTATGGAGCAAAGATTTTTTTTCTCAGGAAAATGTTGGGACTTTCCCAGCCAAAATTAATTTAATCAATGTCATGGTTTGAGTATGGATGTCCACTGATAGCCTCATGTGGTCATGGAGTCAGACTGCTAGAGTTTGTGAATTACTCATGGTCTGATGCTGGGATTATGGGTGTGGGTGCCAAATCCAAGTGAGTGTGGCCTACATACAATATAAGGGACAGAAAGAGTCTTCTCTCCATGCTCCTTTCGTTTGGTCCTTTTTTGCTCTTGTCACCTTTGGTGCCTGCCACTGCCATGAACAGCTGCCCATGTACCATGACACTCTGCCTTGGAGTCAGCTGATTATGGACTGAAACTCCACAAACTGTGAACTAAATAAACCATTCCTTCATTCATTCGGGGTGTTGGATATTTTGTCTCAGCAATGAGAGAAAAGTAACAAACACAATGTATTTTCACATAATCAGAGGAACCTACAATAGATTTTTGTATATTTTAAGTCAATCATTGTAAGTTCTATTTTCCAGATTTATGCCAAAAATAGACTTAACATACTGAACCTGTTCTCAAGAAGTTCAGTGGTATAGAAGGTAAGTATATACACACTAGTTATAAAATTAATAGGCAAGATAACAGAGATGGGATTAAGATACAAAAGAATAAGGGATCTCATTTATCCCAATCTTGGAATGTAAAAAACAAATAGGGATGATTTCTAGGGAAGATAATATCTGTGGAAGACAGGTGATTTTCCAAAGGCAACATCACCAATTTTTGACAGACTAAGCCTTAGAATTCTACAGTCTCTTTCTTGATTATCTAAGTTATATAGGCACCTTAAGGAATTGAAATAAAGGGATCTTGGATAAAGCAATATTTCTGCCTCTACTCCATATAATCACTCTATATATTTCACATTAACCGGTAGGTAGTAGGAGTCATGTAAGTTATCTCTAGAAGTACAGTAATGGCCCTGTTCTACCATCAAAACTTTTCCCTCTTTTGTTAAATTCTCACCCATTTATTGATTTTGTGTCATCCGGGAATGTTTTTCTGAAGAGCAGTTCAGAATTTTCTTGTCTTACGGAATGTATTATCTTTCTTTGATCTCTTATCTCCTTTATTATATCTGCTGTGACAATCTGAAGGAATGGGAGTATGTGCGTGTAATTATTTGGTGCTAACAGTATTAAAGCTGATTAATTGTTAAACAATGATAGAATTAATTTCATGCAGAGACATATTTAGGGAGGTAAATTTATTATTTTAGTACAGGCATTCAAAATCAAAGAACCAAATGTTTTCTTAACATTTTTGTTTGAAGTATTCTTCATCCCTCAGCATAGATAATACATCAAGTATTCAAGGGCAGAGAAAATTCTTTACTAAATTTTATTTCAATTTCAATAAATTAAAATTTATTTCAATTTTATTTCAATTTATTTCAATTCTAGAGAAAAATGCTCTAGATTTCCTGGCACATAAAATAAATATGGTACATTTTTGTTGATTTTATCAGTTAGTGGATGAATGAATGAAGAAATAAATGTATAGATTGTTGTATTTATTACTTCATTTGGACATGAATATAATCAAATCTCCCTTGACTTTCCTTGATAGATTCCCTAAATTGAATACACTGATTTTTCATTCTCTTATGCTTTGTAGTACATAGTCATTGCCCCTAATTCTTTCCTGTTACAGAATTTTGTAGCTATATTCTTGACATGGCTTTATGATTGATGAAATGCACTTCTCTTCTTCGTACTTTGGGGTGTGAACACATGACATATTCTGACCAGTTAGATGCTGGTATATTTGACACAGAGTGGACATGAAATGTATTTGGCTGGTGTAGGTTGACTTTCTTGTTCCATCTGTTGAGTTAAATTCTTGTTTTTTTTGTTATTTGTTTTTTGTACCAAGAATCAAACTCAGGACCTGACACTTGTCAGGCAGACACTGTGCCTGACACTGTACCACTGAGTTATAGCCCTGGCCCCTGAGTTAAATTCTTAATAACAATTTTCTTTGTTCCCATACCTGTGTAATTGTTGTACCTGCTATCTAACTTACCTAATGTTACATAAGCCAATGAATAGTGTTACAGAGCAAATTTATCTCTATAATACTAATTTAAGTGTTTTTTGAAGACTTGATAAGGATGTAGTGTTATAAAAATGAATTTAATAAAGAATCAGTAAGAATTCTTTTAAGGAAAGGAAATACCACGATAATTATTCCATTGAGATTGTTGTATAACTTCTCTTAAGTGCTCTTTGTTTCTCTAAAGAGTTTAAAACTGGAAGACTTCTAACTGAGTGTGGTAGTGCACACCTGTACTTCCACCACTCCAGAGGCTGAGGCAGGAGAATTCTTGCAAGGTTCAAGACCAGCCTGGGCTACAAAGTGAGCTCAATGCCAGCCTGAACTGCATAGCAAGTCCCTGTATCAAAAAGACCAAACAAGCAAACAACCAACAACAACAAAAAAAGCCCAAAAGCCTTGGATGATGCAATACACGTGATTTTGGGCCAGAAACATGTGAAGGCTAAATGGATTATCTACTTGATTGACCCAAGGGATTCATGAAGCGCACTTTCTTTCTGGTTTGGCTCATGCTCTGCTTCCTGCCTGCATAAACTGAGCAGCTTTGCTCTGTCATCGCCTTCTGATGGGCGTTCAGCCTTGGAGCTCACTGCCCATGGGTTAAATCTTCTGATACCATGAGTTAAACAGGCCATGTTTCCTCTTAATGATAGATGTCAGATATTTAGTCAACAATAAGAAACCTGACTGAATAGAAAATAGGTAATTGCTTGGGATCATTGCTGCGACTGTACTGGAACTTGTGGTTCATAAGCATCTTGAACTTATCTGTGGAGTGACTTTGGAAAGGTTTGCAGATTTGGGCCAGAAGAGCTCAAGATAGCTGCAAGAAAAAATTGGAGGACAATTCTGGATTGAGCTCAGAAGACCAGAATGCTCAGAAGACCATGAATGACAAGAGGCCGTGTGTTACACTCTGACTGGAAAAAATTCTATATTTTCTTCACATTTTGAGACTTTACATGAGACTAAAATTCAGGACTGTACACTAATAGACCTAGCAGTGGGAATTTCAAAGTCATTATTATACCATTTGTGGCATGTATACTAGTGGCTGCATTTAACCAGATTTACAGTGAGAAGTGAGGGCAAAAAAAGCCACAGTAGTAAAATTTGAAATTTTTAGCTCAAAAGGAACTATGTAGAAAGTTGGAGCCAAAAGAGGGCAGATTCTAAAGGATGAACATCATTAAAAAAGAAACCAAGTACTTTGCATGGGGACAGGAAGAAAAGTACCTTGAGAGCATCTCAGAAGTTAAGAAGATCTCACCCTGAAGACCATCAAGATGTAAAAGCAAATTACTCATTTGCAAGCAGAGTGTCTAGGACTCCTGCTTGAGAAGGGCCTCTCAAGGAACTGGTTCCTCAGGATTCATTTCACCATGTTCACCTGTCTAGAAAGACAGAGATCATTGTAGCCATGATCCAGCCATGGGGGCCAGCTGTTGCTTGAGCTGGTAGGAGACACTGGTGTTGTCCAAACGATGTTAACAGGGCATGCAAAGCTTATAATTGTGGGATGCTGGAGGCTTCCATCTAGATTTGTAATAAACATCTTAGAGGCCAGGAAATTTACCACTGAGAAGTAGTTGCATGAAGCTGTGGGTAAGAAGGTGAAGGTGCAGGGAGGACTCCAGAAAGTCAGATATGGCAGGAGTGTGGAATGTCTGCCAAGGAAAGCCACAGACTATGAGTAGAACCAGCACAAGAGAGAGACCATGTGGGTTGCAATTGGCAAGGCCATATAGGTGGGACCCCCTAGATTGTCTGGAACTTCATGTCACCATGATGTGCTCTAGGTGCTGGACCTGAAAATAATGATTTACTGTTTGCTCTGCTGGATTTTGGTCTTGCTCTATTCTGTTTCTCTTTTATCCCCTTACTTCTCCTTTTTGGAATGGGAATGTTTACTCTGTGCCATTGTACCTTGGGGCTATTTAACTTGTTTTTATTTATTTTTTTTTTAAATTTTTGCAGAAGTTCACAGCTAAGAGTTTGCCTTGAGTTGCAGAGAAAACTTTGAGTTGGTTTATTAGTGGGACTGGAACAGCTGCGACTTTGTGGAAGTCATTATTGCATTTTGATTTTCTGCAGGATCATTGTGTCTTGTTAGTCAGAATTATAACTTTGCATTTATATAAAGATTTAAAGAACTGTTGTGAGGTACCAAGTTGTGGGATGTGACAGTTAAGGTAGATGTCAACTTGATAGGGTTGATATTTGTTCAGGGGATTAATAAACATATTTATTGGTGAATCATAGCTTTGTAATATTGGGTCTATATCTAGTTCCTCTGGTGCCATTCTCCTGATGTTTGCTGGCCTTCATGAACTAAGCAGCTTTGCTCTGCTGTGTCTTTTAGTCATATTTTTGCCTTGGAGGCTGCTAAACATGGACTAAATCCTCTGAAGCCATGAGCCAAGTAAACATTTTTCTCCTTTAACTCATGAGTGTCAAGTGTTTTGCCCAAAAACAGGAAAGGTGACTAATTCAAAAGGAAGCTAAAACTTCATTATTGGAGTTATTATGAAAACATTAATATCCAATAAAGAGTTTTCAGTCAATTTTTATTTATGCCCATCAGGTAAAGTAAAGTCCTTAAACTATGTACAAATTTTTGATTCCTTTACTTAGCAATTTTTTTTCTGATTAACTGAACAAAAGTTATCTCAGTCCATTTTTTATTGTGAGTTCCCTAAATTTGATACCTTACTGAAAGTTCCTTTCTTTTTTATAAATGCTTTAGTAGTATAAATTATGAGCACCACTGTTAGAACAGCTTTTTCTTTACCGTCAGTATATGAAGAGCAAAGTTTCCTTTTCAGTTGCTGCTCCTTTTCACAAGCTTAAACCTTATGGTAGTTTATAGATTTGTATGTTGGTTAATAACCTTTGCGCATGGAGGACATTCCTTAGTCCATATTGGTCCCCTGGTTTATTCCCTAGGCTACCTACATTCTTTTCATAGAAGTTGACTAATTTTTATGATATTGAGTGCTTGTTGTTCTTTGAACTTTTTAAAAATAGTGCGTGTTTGTAGTACAAAATGATGACATTCAAAATGGGAAGTTGGTACATGAACATAGCAGGTCTGAATTTTTCTAGTCCCTGCCCTTTCGTCTCTTTCTCCACCTTTTGGTCCCTTTCCCTTTATTCCCATCAAATCATACCACAAAATCATTCAGGTGTGAACAAATTTCTGAACTGAAATGAAAAGCTAGCCATTGATCTATTTTCTCCTGACTTTTTGGTTGCCATCAAATGAAACACTATGTACAGTATTTGCCTGAAATCCTAACCTTTACAAAGTATGCAGGAGACAGAGCATACTGGGGAAAAATTACTAACATTTTCCACGTATGTGAACTTGGCTTTGGGTTTGGGAGAGCTTGGATTCGTTTCAGATTTAAAAGAAAATATTGCATATATTGATTGATGAAACATGCTGCTGGTAGTGGTATTTGAGATGTTGACAGTCACTTCCTTGGAACAATTCTGAGATGAATGCTTTGTGGCATTGTAGGATCAAAAATCAATCTATAGGTGATGACATTTAGTCACCACTTGCTATAGTTGGAATCGAAAAGAGAGCTCCAATTGGAAAAGCAAGCTTCACACCACATTCCCCAAAAGTCATTTGCTTTGTGTGTAGGGACTAGCCACACAAGGAAATCCAAGAGCCACTCAGCACCAGGTCACCAACAGTTTGGGGCACATGTGAGTAATTTGGAAAGAAAGGGAATTCTGACTCAGATATTTGGGTTATTTCAGTTTCAGAAGTGTCAGTTCTCCCCTCCATGGAAAAGGTAGACAAGAGGCTCAGCTTTAATAAAGTACACAGACTCTAGACAGTTTTTAACACAATGAGATTACCATAGGTCTACAAAGTAACAGGCTAAGGAAAATAAGGTAGTGGTCTTCAAAGGAATTAATATATTCTTCTACCTTGGATATTCTTTTTTATTAAGTTTGCTTCAGATTTTAAAAGAATGGAAGAATATGACTAATTTGTTCCAGGGAGATAGGAAGAAACACTTAGCTTAATGTTACAAATAAAATAACATGAAAACAGTATATGTTCTATCACTGACATTTAAAAATGTGGGTGGAACAATAAAAAGATTGCATCCTAGTAAACAACTTTGAAGACCTAAAGTTACTGTTGTTCTTGTTTAATTAATAAACTCACATCACAAAACCTGTCCATAAAACTGGTTTAATATTACTGATGTTTACATATATCAAAGATAATTATGTTTTGAGACATTCATGCAACAATAAACAAGCAAAATGCTGTAACCCTGCTGCAGTGGTAAAGTGACAAAACGACCCATATTTGAATGTAGACTCTACTATGTTACAGTCCTGAGACCTTTGAGAAAATATTTTGAGCATCATTTTGATTTCTCAATACTGTCAAGATAACTAAGTCTGTGGAGATATACATAAAAGCATTCTATATTTTAATATTACTTTCCATTTGATTGGTGCTTTGGAATCAATAAAATGACACAAATGTTGACCCATTTGAATATTCATTTATAACTTAGATATTCCAGTGTGTCTTGTTGCCTATTAAAGTATTTGCTTTTAATTGCAGGGATCTTTGATGTCTTGTAGGCGATGCTGGCAGCTGTGACTAATACAAACAGAGGGAAAATATGCAAAGGCATTTCTCTGAGCTCTAACCACACTGATTCTGCACAAGTTTCAGTGGCCTTCTGCTTCTTCAGCTAAAGAGCATTCGTGGTAAGAAATGACTGTATTAACCACATCACTGTCAGGCTGCCCTTTGTGATCTGAGCAGATGGCCATCACTGGTCTCTTTACCTCTACAAGACTCTTCCCTCCTACAAGCCCAACTGTGTTTATGTCTAGAGAAATCAAAGTGAATAATATATAGCTATTGGAAACAGATAAACAAAAACTTCAACCTTTTTCTACTTTAATTGGACCCTCAAGCAGGGAAACAGGAAGAGAGTGGCAGCTACAACACTCAGCTTCCGATGCATGATGCTTTGTCTTCTGCACATGGAAACAAAGAATCCTTTATTCCGTTCTCAGCATGGTTATTTTTCACTCAGGAAGGGATTAGGGTAGTTGACATACAGATTTCATCATTGTCTGATCACATCTCCATTATTTCTTTGCCCTCACATTAATTCTCAGTGTTTGTGCCTTAGAAACATTTGTAAATTATTTCATTGATATACCTTCCTAACTGACAACAAGCCAAACTCAGTGTGTAAGTAAATGAAATTTGGAATGAGAAGTGATTAATTTTCCCCATTTGTTTTGGGGCATACTGCTTAACGTTGGAACATTCCTCCCAAGACTCACACGTGTCAGTTGAAAAAAAATGGAGGAAATAATGGGACACTTCTCTCAGGATTGTAAACTCAGGAAATGAAACAATTTCTTTAACATGACTGCTACATTCCAGTTAATATGCTAAAAAAAAAGTACTCAGTAAGGGTTTTATAAAAATATTCCAACTTCTTACAATGGGAACACTTAAAATTCCAAATTTTAGGCATTTTTGAGCCTTCAGTAATTTATATATAGCAGTATAGAGGAGACTTTGACATTCAAGTTAGTTGATTACATCAAAGTAGATGGTAACTTTCAGTCCAAAAGATTGAGAAGGTAGGTAGTAGGTTCTCTCTCTCTCCCACTCCTCTCTCGTTTCTCATTTTCATTTTCCCTTTCTCATTGTCTCTCTCTGTGTCTCTTTGTCTCTCTGTCTCTATCTCTGTCTCTGTCTCTCTCTTTGTCTCCCTGCCTTCCTTCCTCCCTCCCTCCGTCCCTCCCTCTCCTTATCTCCTTCTTTCTGTATTCTCTTTTGGTTTGGGAAAACAATAGCTTCAAAATTACAAACCTAAATATCATATGAAAAGAAAGAACTAACTGTATATGAGGCCTTCTTTTAAGATTGTCTTTAAAAAATAGTCAGCAAAGACTCCAGCTCTTCATTAATTCCATAGCTTGAGAAAGTTCCATTAGAGTGTGCTGGATAATGGTAATATTTTTGGATAATATATCTGCTGAGACACTCCTGTGTCTTCCATTATACTTATTACTCAGTGGGATATGTAAACATTTAATGAATCAACAATCACACAATGAAATATACTTTTCTTGATAAATTTCAGCATTAAGATTTTATTTTCTTAAAATGAAGTTGAATTAAAGCAGAGAATAGAATGTTCAAAAAAAGAAGCAAAAAAGAAACAGTATAGTTTTTATTCACCATGACTGCTTTCTGTGATTAATTATAAATTTAAAATTTTTAAAGTTTTTTTATTTAGAGAAAAAAAGCAAAACAGAAAAGAGGGTAGAAACAGTACAGAATTTCAAAAAAAGTAAGAAATCACTAGTTGATAAATTACATATTATTATTTTAGAAGTAACTGCTCAAGTCACAAATTCAAAACATAAAAAGTGGACAATGACAGCACAAATGATGAGCTAACAAAAAGCTTAGTAAAAAAATTAACTGTTGCCCTGGGATTTTCCTCTTCCTTTTATCTTTCACCACCTTTGATGAACCCGGCCAAACCCATATGAATGTGGGAGAAAGAACTATTACTCATTTCTGGATTTTCTCGCATCTCAGGATCCATGTTGGTTTGTAAATACAGCAGAACCTGACGGGCTTCAGCAGCCAGAAGGCTGGAATGGGTGGGCTGGATGCATTTCTGCTTCACTTTCATTTGATTAAAAGGCCACCATGACTTTTGACACTGGTACATTTACCATTTATACAGCCCGGATGGAAGATGATTAGGGTACTGCTGGGGATGGGTCGAGTGAGTGTATTTCACTGTGCTACCAGTTATTTCCCACTTTTGTTTGTGCTGGACCTCCCTATACAATGGTTAAACACAGTGACTATCTCCAAGGATTTCAGTTTTTAGATGTACTGTGATTTTTATTTTTTTAAAATGACCATTTGAGCAGTTGTATAATCTAAGGGTACAAAAGCTATAATTTGAAAAACTATGTGGGTGGCAGTGTTGTTTAAGTGATGGGAAGAAAAGATAATTAAGGAAAAAAGAAACCTAGACATGCATATCAAGAGATGCTAATTACATAAGATGTTAATTTAAGTATATAGCTGAATTAGAGTCAAATCTCATATGACTCAGATTTAAAGCAGCAGCAAAATGATCAAAGATCCTGGGACACTCCAGCATAAGTTTTGGAGGATGAAAATTAATAATATTAGTAATATTAGTATTTATATCTTTTATATATCTTGATATATATATCAAGGTATATATGTCTTGATAAATAACTATACTGTTAGTTCATCAAAAAGGACAGTTTGTGCTTTCATTGTTTGATTATTTGATCATTTTTTCAGGCCTATAACTTGTAATCTGAATTACTTTAAAGATAACAATATGCAATATATTAACCATTATTACTCTCCTAAAAAAGATAAATATTATAATACTCTTTCCCCATTTTTTAGCTAAGAATATTGTGGCATGGAGTGCTTTGCTTTATCTAAGAGTGAAGACTGAACCTCCATTTTTCTGAGGACAAAGATGCTTTTATTTATCAAAAGCTTCTTTCCAAAAACCAATACTAAAATTATATATGTAAAAGAGATTCCCTAGAGAGGTAAACTGTTAATCTAGGACATTGGCTTCGAGAAAACAAGGAAGTTAAAAGAAGCCAGTGTTCCTGTCCCCTGCCTAATATCCCTAGTTATTGCTGCGTTTGTTGTTACTCTTAAACAACTTGAAAACACCAAAATATATTCTTTGAAGAATTATTTAAAGTGCAACAAGGAAGTTAACAGATATTTAATGCAATACTATTTGTGCCTAGTCTATATCAAAGTTAAATCTGTCTTTGAGCCACTTAATGTGGTGTTGAAACAAATAATTTAGATGAAATTTTCCCCAAGGAGAGGGTAAAAACATCAATACCTCCTGTTTGTTTTTGATGTTAACTTTGTTTCCATTCTTATGTATTATTTCTCTTCTTCGTGCTCCAAAGAAGTTTAGAATCATAGAGAGATGTGGAAACTTCCATGTCCCTATTGATTGTATCTTTCTCCATATTAAGATCAAAATATATTCACTTGCTTCAGCACAATGACTTCTCCCTTTTTTTTTTTTTCAACTCAAATATTTATACCAATTTGTTGGCCTCAAGTATCACTGACAGGTGGAGATAAAGTATTATTTATGCTGGATACCCAGTTTTTACTTGTTCGGCTGCTTGCTTGAAATATGATGCTTTGGAAAGTAAAATGCAGCATTTATCATTGTTTGGTTGACTGTGGGAGGTATCAGTTGCCCTCCTTGCTGTGACCTAGTTAGTTCGTACAGCTGAGATGTTAGAGCGCTCTGCACTATGACTCCCCCAAATCCATTCTACTCTGGAAAGCTCCAGCACGCGAGATATATTTGAATACGATTTCTGAAAGCCAGAACAGTGCTAGGATAAAACATTTTAAACAAAGTATTATGGAATCTACCTTTCACTAGTTTTAGCTTGCTGCAAAGCCAGTGGATGAGAGTTGTTATGAGTTTTGGATTTGCATGTGGGCTGCATTGTCACATGTACACCCGGGCAGGAAAAGAGTATGAAAAAGAGTTAGACAGGGGCAACATGACTCATGGCATTTCCAAGGGAGGGAGAAGAAGATTTAGCTTTCATCATCATACTATTACTTGTGAAATATTTTAAAGAATAAATTATTTATTCATTTATTGAACAAGTATTTGTCAAGCATCTCCTGCTGGACCCATTTGTACTCCATGGTTCTAGACTCAAGATTTGGTGGATTATTTCATTTGAACAAATTATTAAGATCATCTTTGTCCTATGTTAAACTTTATTAATTAAGTTTAATTTCAGTAAGTCTGGAGCTTCCTTTGTTTTTATTGTACAAGATGCTGTAGTCATTGATTATCTCCTGATTTTGGAACTTTCTCGCCTATGACACGATGATATATATAATTTGCTTTTGTATATTTATTTCTGGCCTAAAAATCCTAAGGAGGACTGGTAACCCCAGCCCACTATCCTGTGCACTGTTTAAAAATAATGCAGTCCTTTTTTCACTCTTATTTCATACCTTATCAATACCAAACTTTCTAGAATTGGGCATGGTTTTCCTACATGTGTGGCAGAAACTAGGATATGGGTTTAGTTAACTTTATTTTAAAATAGCTATTTACCTTTTATCTTGGTTCATTAATCTGAAAAGAAATTTCTCTATGAATTAAATGGGAAGGGAGAATAGAGAATTATTTTTTCTTTTTTATCTTTGATCATTGTATTCAATTGACCAATTTTGATTTGGAACATATAATATGTAGGTAACATTGTCTTAGACACTGTTATATTTAAAAAAGGAAGTCTAAGTTCGAGTACTTACGGAGCTAAATGGTGTTGGCCATGTAAACTAAATTAATTAGAAAAAGTTTTACTGTACAGAATGCTAAACTTGTGGTTCAAAGTTCTTGAGCAATTAAGTCATAATTTATCATTGCAAGACAGAGAAGCTGAGTTTAGGAAACTAAGTAAAAATAGAGTTTTTTTTGAGTAGATTATAGAATTATAAGGCTATCAAAAATAGGTCCTAAAATAAACTTTATGAACAAATCCTAACAGTGTGACTCAGCACGTCTACCAGATAATCTGGTTTCCCTCCTGTCAAACCCTAGATTCTCGAGTCACCCTGAATACTAATTCTGGACTAAATGATCAGCCTTGTGTCCATCACAATACCTGCTGCTATAAGCAAAGAGCTCTTCACCCTTCTTCGTTTTATTGCTAGCTGGATCAAGGTCAAGCTTTGGGTGAATCTGAGTAGATGAACAAAGATCAATGTCTGATTCCCAGCAGAAAGGGATGCTAGAAAAATGATCAGCATGTCTGCTTTCTAAAGGTAGCCTTTGGCAGTCAACAAAAATTAATAATCATGGCTGAGCGGCCTGCATATGTGATAAATTAGAACCGCAAGTATCAAAGTAAATAGTTTCCTCTTAGGCTTACTGATCTGTATCTACATATGTTGGATATGGTAAAGGGATTAAAGGCTTTATTGTTTTGGTCTATTTTTATAAGATTACATTTATCCAGTGAGCCACTCAATTTTTATCTTTCTACTTCATCTTTTTATGTGATAGTTTCCCTAATTGTTTCACATGCAATTTCCTTTTTTTGACACCAGTGAGAGAACTGTTGGACTGAGGAGTTGCCATTTGAAAACTAAGGTTTTAAGAATTTTCATATTTACAATGGAAAATATCCTAGCAGACAACAAGAAATTCTCTTGTTCTAAAAATTTCAATATATTCTAATTAAAATGCATTTTAAAACTGATTTTAACTTTTTGAATTATAGTAAAAAGCACAGATATTTAGAAAAACTTTTAGTGAAGTGTTCTGATGTTGAAATAGTAGAATTGTAAAGATTATTTATAGAAATACAAATACAGCTGATTATATGTCTCAAACTTCTATGTAGTCTCCATACAAAACAAACCATAAAAATGCACATATGGAGTTGGGATTGATCTTCCACAGATACTAAAAGAAAAATTATTTTTGATCATTAGAAGCTTAATGAATAAATTACACATTCGAATCCTTAATATATATTTTTTCTGATATGCTCAAAAAGAGTCACTATAAAATGTTAAAACTAAAATAGCTTTTACTAAATGCTTAAGTAACTTTCT
The DNA here is from genome assembly GCA_004027295.1 of Dolichotis patagonum. Taxonomy (NCBI): domain Eukaryota; kingdom Metazoa; phylum Chordata; class Mammalia; order Rodentia; family Caviidae; genus Dolichotis; species Dolichotis patagonum. The sequence continues at coordinate 42,618 of PVJX010009833.1, forward strand.
TTAGGAGAAACATCTGTTTGTATAGACTTGGTATAAGTAAATCCACGCTGTTGGCTTAAGTTCAATGCCATATATTTCAGGGACCATCACTGCCACCACCACTAACAAAAACTTTAGAAATACCATTTTCTCAACCTAGAAGAGAGGCGAATGAGACAGCATGATGAAGAACACTAGGTTAGGGACTGAGTCGTCCTCATGAGACTACATTACTGATTGCCTGTCAGACTCAATTTGTATCCATGTTGCCAGGGCTTTATTTTGTAAGGACCACTGAACTCCAAGACTTGTGAACTGTGTTCCAATTACTGCTGCATCGGCACCAGACTGGATTGTGTTGCCTCATCGTACATTTTGCGATGCTAAGCAGACTTCCATAAGACTCTTTCTTCAGTGCTGGTAACCAAAGCTCTAGAGTTGGTGAATCAGGAGCACAACTGCCCCAGTGCTTGCAGATGCAGTCTGTACTTTGTCTTTTCTTTACCTGTGATTGGAGAACCAATTCCTGACAATGTGAGATTCCTACATTGGCATGAGAAGAGGGTGATATATATCTTCCTCGCACTGGGTCAGGTTAAAATCACTCCCAGGAACCGTTGTGCTGGGAAAATACAAAAGGTAAAACCCAGTGATCTTTCTCTCTGTCTCCGCACTTTTCCAGGGATGCTGCCTCTCGTGTATACTTGCAGTGTAACAGGAACCAGTGGGGGTGGGGGCATCTTGGTGACTGTGGCTTTCTTAGCTCCCACTTGAGTCAACTAACTCAGTTGTTTTTTCACTTTAAATACCAGAACTTGGTTCAATTCCATCTTAAAAATACAATTCTAGTCAAAAACAAACAAACCAACCAACAAACAACAACAAAACAACTTTGGACATTACCAGCATAAGAAAAAATCCTAAAGGACTTTTTTTCTAAGTAAAACTTTTAATTCTAAATAGTCTTTGCTCTTATAATAATAGCTGATTCATGCTTCTTACTACAAATCAGGCAATGTTCTAAGTGACTTGCACATATTAAATCCATTTAATCCATCAGCCAACGCTGTTTTTAGACAGCATATTATAAGGTGAGGAGATACAGGAACATAGAAATTTTGAGATCCACCCAGCTTCACACATTTACTACTTGGTAAAACTGAGATTGGAACGCCAGCAACCTAATTTCAAAAACTTCCTTTAATCTAGTTTTCTTCATGCTTCTCTACTAACATGCCATTTTGTGTTGCACTATTTTCCTAGCATGAGGTAGACTTTGATTTAAATAAAGGGTTTAAAAGGAAGAAACTTGGTATTAACTTTAGAATTAAATTTTGTCAATATTCAACAGGGCATCCTGCATATTTTTTATTTGTCCAACAAATTCCTGTAAGCTTATTAAAATGCTTTTATGGTGGTACTGGAAGAAGATTTATGAGCATTGCATGGTTATTTCCCCAAATCCTTTTAACAGTGATGATTATAAATCTATGTAACATTGGTATTCAAAAAATCTCACATATGGCATATACATATATCATTCATTGACACTTAGTAGAAAGTGTCCTTTTTTCTGTTTTTCTGTCCCTTAAAAAATCTTTTAATTTTCCCAGAATCAATGTATCTGCCTGAATAAAAAATGCTTCTTATAAAAAATATGAATGATGAAATGAAATGAAATGATCTAGTATAATCATTTAAAAATCATCACATACCTTCATTCATTCAGACTCTATATATTATAAATTCATTTCTCCATCATTTAAACTGATTTGCTAACCGGGCTAGAATTCATGTGCATTCTCTTTATCTGAATAAATGTGTGCAGAAATATTCTCTGATCTGTGTAGTTACCAGTCTCCCTTAACATTGGTTTCTTCTTCTTTTTTTTTTTTTTAGGACCTTCCTTGAGGCACAAAAATTAGGTTTGCAATTTATGGAGGACGCTTATGATTCAGTGAAATCATTCTGGATCATTTTCCCTTTCATTATTATGAATTAGGAATTGCTAGTCATTGTACTATGAAGGGTTGTAAGCAGTGATGGTGTGAAAAGAAGCAACAGCTGGACTGTATTAAAAGATCAGTATGCATTTTGTAAGACGTTTTATGCATATTACCACATTTAAACCTCGTGTCAGTGTGTCAGTGCATGCATGGGAATTAACAGGTGAACATTGATGTTATAAAGTAAATGTTATGGCTATTTTCTGTATAAGACAAACAGTGTTTAAAGGCGTTAAATCACTTGCTTGTAGTTTGAAGCTCGTAACAAGAGCTCGTCTGACAACAAAAACGCATCTGAGTAATGACATTATGCTATTCCTCCTCAATTTTAAGCTTCAAGAGAAGGGAATCTGAATACAGATGTATTCAGACCTGTTGTGGTTGAAGGAACCAGGGAGGAGAGGGATGACCTTTCTCATTGGCAGGATCGTTCAATTATATGTGAGCGCTGTTATTAAAAATTCTCCGGCTCAACATAAGGTTCCGTGGCAAGCTATAGAAATTCTTCTCCGCGGGGATTTTCCTGCGTAATAAAAAGAATGATTTTTTTCCCCATCCCCCAATTTTCAATTCTCTCATCTTTTTGGGGGGAGAATTCCTGGTCTATATTTAATCTTACATTAAAGACCAGTAGATGGCAGCAAAAGCCCACCCTAGTCCCCCGGAATTTTGCCTCTGAGCTCCTGCACATTGCAAAGCTGAAGACACTTTAAAAATATAATCATCCACCTCCTTACCTGACACCTCGGAGGGTCTGATTTTCCAGATGACACGTGTCTTATTACTTTCGAAAATAATCATGTGGAAAGGCTTTTCATTGTGTTTGTTGCTATATTTCTGCACCGTAGTGACTGTCAAGCCTAAATCAAACTAATAGCGGGGAAAAAAAGACAACGACTCAGGAGAAGTGCAAATAATTTCCATTAAGAATGTTCCTCGTGGGTTTTCAAAGAAGTTTTCATCACCAAATGTGATCAGTGGAGCAATCTTGTTCATAAATTATTTATCATTCTCTTTTCTTGGTTCTCATCTTTGCCATTGAAACAAGCAAAATCCAACTTCGGGTGAATTCTCTTTGAAGAATACCTGGAAAGAAACATTTCTTAATGCACTTCATTATCAGAAACGCAGCACAACAGGGGCGTAAAGTATATACAAAAGAGGTGTTTTTTCCTTTTAATTAGGATTTTTTTTTTCAAGAACGTTATACTTGGCGCGTGTTAGTATTTATTTTGGGCTCATTTTTCTGGATAACATGCTTTGCACTTTGTGGATGATATAATGTGTTTGTTCTGAATTTGAAGTAAATTGGTTCTCTGAACGGGTGGGGAGGGACTTTTCGTTTAAGTGTTGTGTGGCTACTACGTATCTGTCTTGACAAATGGGATGAAAGTATGTCAAGTGATTGTTATGGGTGTTACATAAAATGAAGGAGTCGAGACAATGAAACCTGTAGCTTAGTGCATGCTAAGAGTTCACTGTCAATCTGCAGCTAGTGACGTGACGGTCGGAAGTTTCTGTGATGCTATTAGTTTTTTCCCATTCCCCCTCATTGTTAGTTTACGGATGTGCATCTGAAGGAGGGAAGCCACTTGAACGATGCTGAGATGCAATGAGATGAAATGTTCTAGAGGACGACATATGGATTCGCCAAGGAAAAGTGAAGTCTTTTAAGATGTGGCTATAGGTCTTCAAATGTTCATCAGACATCAATGAAAACTAATGGGAAAAAGGAGAAAAATAATACTATGAGGAAGAGAAGGAAAGTGGAGAAAAGTTTCTGAGGGAACTTAAAAGCTATTATCATCATTATCTGTGCTTGATGTGTGGAAAATTGTCAAGGGTCTGAAAATAAAGGAATTGATGTTTAAGAGCTTCAAAAACTCATTGCCTTATGATATAGAGACTATAACACCAGAATATCTTTTAAACCTTGTTAATTTCATAATGTGTTTTTGGAATTAAATATTCTATCAGGAAGCAACAGCATTCCTTCTCCAATGACAGTCTGGACATTTAACAGTTTTGGAATTTATCCTAGTGTTTTTTTCTTTGGATAATACATGATGCCATAGATCTCACAAATATTACCGTGCTCTATCTTCATAGCACTCATATGTGAGCAGTGAGAAGTTGTTTTCATACAGGCCAGTTTCATACTGTGATTATACACATGTTATGTCAGGGAGAGGAGATTTGACCATCACCCTGATCAAAGCTGGTTGTGGTTTTTGCTACTTAGAGGTGGTTGTAGTTCAGCTTTCTTCATTTACTCATAAATATTCATGAAAAATAGAAAACATGATAGTTTAAAGAACAGGAAATATAATGCATTTGATAAACAAAAACCTGGAAAAAAGCCTAAAACAGAAGGAGACTGGCAAGGTTTTATGCTAAGTTTGTTCAGAGAAAATGACCAGATTCTGAACCAAAAGGAAACAGAAAAAAGACTTTGAGTCAAATACTGGTTGAAATTGTGGCTTTTAACCAGACATACAAGTTTGGCACCTCTAGGAACCTCTTCATTTGAAAATGAAAATTGTAAGTTGTTTTTAATGCAAAATGAACTTATTCATGGCAAAATGATTACTACAGTGCTAACACATAGAAAATGATTGATAATATAGATTTACTATTACAGTTATGACTCTATACCACTACTGCTCTTCTATCTTGGAGAAATTGGAATTTTTACCAAGGGCTGAGGCTTAATTCAGCATTGAATAATGAACTTGTGCACATGTAGTGTGATCAACAGCAAACTTTCAAAATTTCAATGAACATACTTTTTAAAAAAGTCCAAGCAAGGGTCGAGGATTTAGCTCAGTGGCTTAAGTGCCTGCCTGGCAAGGGTGAGGTTGTGAGTTTGATCCCTGGTACAAAAAAAAAATTGATTTTTGGAGACATAGGGGTAGGCAGAGAATTCATGAACAAAACGCAAACTGCACAGGAAACACTTCAAAGAATCAACAACTGGGATCTCATATTACTGAAAAGTTTCTGCACTTCAAAAGAAATCACCAACAGAGTGAAAAGAAAACCCACAGAATGGGAAAGAATTTTAGCCAGCAACCCCTCAGACAAAGGACTTATATCAAGAACATATAAAGAATTGGAAAACACCAAGCTGCCTAAATTCAAAGACCCTCTCCAAAAATGGGCATCTGAGATGAACACGCAGTTCTCAGGTGACGACATACAAATGGCAAACAAATACATGAAGAAATGTTCACCATCACTGGTCATTTGAGAAATGCAAATTAAAACAACATTGAGATTTCATCTCACTCTGGAAAGAATAGCTGCCATCAAGAAATCAACTGATAACAGATGTTGGTGAGGCTGTGGGGAAAAAGGAACACTGCTCCACTTTTGGTGGGAGTGTAGACTGATACAGCCACTATGGAAATCAGTATGGAGATTTCTCAGAAGACTAGGACTGGAAGTTCCATTCAACCCAGCTATTCCCCTCCTGGGTATTTTCCCAGAAAAACTGAAAAGGTCATATCACAGTGATATATGTGCACTCATGTTCATAGCAGCGCAATTTGTAATAGCTAAATCTTGGAAACAACCAAGATGCCCATCAACCACAGAGTGGATGAAAAAGATGTATTTTTATACAATGGAATATTACTCAGCTATAAAATGTATGATCTTGAGGCCTTCTTAGGTAAATGGAGACAACTTGAAACTATCCTCATCAGTGAAATAAATAAGAATCATATTTATAAATATCACATTGTGTCTGTAGTGTAAAAAGAAATAAGAAATGTAGGAGTAATAAAATCCAAAATGAGTTATTGCTATTGTAAAAAAGAGAAGAAAAGAAAGTGCTTTAAAGGATATAACTGCATGTATATTTAAGTGTGTAAGATTGATAAGCATATTACTAAGTTTTTGTTGGATTGTTGAACAGAACTGTTTACAGTCTCACTGTTTGAATGTCCACTTTGTATGCTTTAATTTTGTAACTTGAACAACTATTTCTAAGAGGACGATATATAATTTATCAACTAGTGAATTCTTACTTTTTTTTGAAATTCTGTATTATTTCTACCCTTTTTCTGTTTCATTTTTTTCTCTTTAAATAAAATTTTTAAAAAGTTCAAGCAAGTTTGGTGTTGTAGTTTTATCTCCACCCTAAACTTGAAACATGTTCATAGGATAGATAGACTATCATTGATTGGTTCTCTTTCCAGTTATTGGTTATGAATTAGATTCTTGTCTCTAACAATAGCCTTGATAATACAAGTAAAACAAATCAGTGATTTGTTTTATGATACAAGACTCTGACATATATTCTGAAAATGAATGCACTATTCCCACCTGAAGATACATAACTAATGTTTTTATCTTAGGATGTGATTTTTTTGATAAACCAATAAACCTTTGACTCAATATTTCTTTATCTGAAAAAAGTTGGGGCTGCACTGGTTTTGGGATAACTTTTATCAGGATTTTTCTTGTGCTAAATCTTGTGGTAAGTGTATTGCATATTCATCTTTGATAAACTGGCAGAAAGCTTGTGCAGCATAGCTTATTTCTGTTTATACTGGTGGATACTGAGGCTCAAGTGTAACAAGCAATTCGAGGTGACGTGGCTGGTGTGAATTGCACAGACGTTTTCTGGCTCTGAATCTTCTGTTTATAGCAACTGCACAGATCTAACATTACTCTGCAGAACTCTTTCATACACAACATCCTGAGATTGCATTTAAAATACTCTTTTCTCCAGTAGGTAAAAATGTTGTGACATATGCCTTCAGCTTGAGGGGAAACAAGACAATTTAACAAAAAACAAACATAGTGTTTCAGGTATAAATTTGTACTTTAGCACTCTGGGGCACAGAAATATCACTCTTTATTCTACTATACCTCAATTCAATTTTGTTCCCAAGTTCCCCCAAGAGCAGACAATGTATTTTGTGGTATCCTGGTATAGTTGAATTTGTGGTCAAATTTAGGCATTATATTTTAGCCATTATTTTAGTGTGAAACTTCTCTTGAAGAAAAACTCAGTGACTATATCAGACTTCTGATACTTCTCTTTTATCCACCCTTTTTCTCTCTGTGCAGCTGAGTTCTGGGACAAGGTGGGACTCATAATTGTGGATGGGAGGGATGTTTCTGGATCTTCTCTGGCCATTGTTGGTAATGAGAACTTCTTATGGTGTGGTTTGATGAGTGCTATGGATAAACAAATTTCACGAACTCTGTACCTTCTTTGCTCTTTCCATACACATAATTCAGTAAACTTTTAGCTGTTGTTTTTTTAATCTCTCATCAGAGTATTTGGAAACTACTGGAGCAACCGCAGGCCGCAAAGTGCTGAACAACAAATGGATGCTTTCCCACCTCAGTTCCTATTTTCTGTCTTTCCCAGTCACCATTTTTCTTTAACTCTGTGATGACTGCCTCAGGTTGCCATGCCTTCTTTATCTAGGCTAAAATCCATGGTTTTCAGAGTTGGTGAATATGGGAGCAGTGTTTAACTCTTGTTTCTTCTTAACATTTTTTGTGACCATTTAGCAGACTGCACCCCATATCTTAGGCTGCAAAGAGCTTTTGCTTTTGTTTATGGGGAAGAACTTTCTTTGCATCATATCCTATCTCCTTCCATTCATGCCTTGCTGCCTTGTTTTTATTAGGTAAAGATCTGGCTGAGTTTTCAGGAAATCATTTCTTCTTATACAAGCTTGCTTTCAGGCATGCTCTATGGTTCAGTGGAAGTTTATTTTGATGAACCAAAACTTTAGTAATTTAGCAAGCATTATTCTCAGTATGTTTGTCTGACCCTGGAAGCATTACAAATGTCTTGACTATAGTTTGTTGAATGGAATGGATCCTTAATATTCTCTAGAATACCAGAGATCTCTAATTCCACTCAGGTTTGTGTTCATCTTTCCTAGTGCAGCATGCTCACTGGAAAGTAGATATACAACCTATGTCAGCATCTCCCACTTCCTCTGGCAAGTAATTGTGCTTGTATGTGGTTCTAATCAATTAAATGTGACAGAAATGTTGCATGTCAATTTCAGGTTGATGTGGCTATGCATCAATGTACTTGCACTGTCTGCAAGCTGAATGTAGTCACCTCTGGTGACTTTGCAATCCTTGTGTTACTGTTGGTTGACCTTTTCTCAGCTTGTACAACTATATGTTGTACACAGTACTGTATACACAGTCTCCTATATTCCTGTGGTTGAAAAATAAACATGTGTTGTGTGTAGCCTCTTAAGAACTTGGAATTTATTATCTTTATCAGCGAGTGCTACTTCAACTAATAAAGCAAGATTGAAAAGACATCTGTATAATGTATTTTTAAAAATTATAACTGCAACAACAGCCAATTAAAGTTTCCTTAATAGAATAAAAGTGTCTTCAAGAAATTTATTACCTCTACTCTTTATTTGGGTGACATACACCTGTTATACTTTTATGTTAATGTAAGTCAGAGATTAGCTAACTGTAGCTAATGGTCTATGGGCATATGGCTTATGGGCTAGTAAAGTTTTCTACATTTTAAATAAGCTATTGCAAGATCAAAATAAAACACAGAGGAATATGTGACAGAGCTGGTGTGCCACCAGCACTTAGAAGTGCTTACTATTGTCCTTCAAAGAAAATTTACTACTCACTGGAGTAGTTGGTCAGGAGACCAATGGCTTACACTACACCGTGTGGAGAAGACTTCTGTGAACATGAAGAATTGAATGTCTTATTCTGGGTTGAACTCCGATGTTTTGGTTTAGACCCTTGAAATTAATAGGAGTTATATGGAAATTGTACCCTTGACCTAGCAATACTAGTGGAAAAGTACAAAGATTCGCTCCATCTTCATTTCTTATGCCCACAGGACTAAAAGCAGCTGGACTTGTTTGTACAATTGACTGATCAGTTTTGAAGACGATAGTAAGCTGAGTACTATCTAGACACAGCTAGAGAGGTAAAATTGTTCATTTGTGTTTATTTTGGATTGGTGGCTCCCTAAACCAAGGCCAATGCATCTTAGATTTATAGGATAGATGAAACATTTTCAACACTTTAGTAAGGAAAAGAAATTCCCTTGAGACTTCAGTAACAGAACATAGTAATGTTTTTTTTCTTCCTCCATTTATCGCCTCAGGAAAGGTAAGCACATTTGTCCAGAATAATCTAGATTAACCATCAGGCTCTAAATTAATTTTAAGTATATAATTTTCAGTGGGTTTGCAGCCAGATTTGTATACCCCTGGGTCACTGATGATAATTAAGAGGCTGTTCTTGTGACTTTCTAGGGGGACCAAAATCAATACTGTATTTTGATTAAGTGTCTGCTTCTGATATGTGCCAGTGAGCAAGATTTGTTTAAGTTGGCAGATTTTAATGCTTGTATGAAATATTTTTTATTTCCTTGCCTCTAATTATGTTATGATTAAGTTACATCCATTGGAGTATAATTATCTATTGCATAATACTTTTTATATGTAGGTCTCTATAAATTTGTCACTTCAGTTGTGCTGACTGAGGGTTTGCTGAATCTTCTTAAAGATAAAACTTTCTTTGCCACAGTTTGGTTTACCTCTTTTCCCTAGGAACACCTTATAATTATTTTAAAAGGAGTAAAATCCCAGCTTGGGTTGTTACAGATAGATTTCTTTTTTAATCTGGTCCTTAGGAATTTTTGGAACAATCATGTTATAATAAGTCCCTTGTGGAAGGTGCCCACGCAGCCATGTAGGTAGAAAACTTTACTGAGAAATCGCTCTCAGAGCTCATGTTCATTTTTTTTTTGATCTTTTTATGTTTTTGAGATAGGTTCTCACTATGCAGTTTAGACTGACCTTGAACTCACTTTGTAGCCCAGGCTGCCCTCGAAATCACAATGAACCTCCTACCTCAGCCTCCCAAGTGCTGGGATGGCAGGTGTGAGCCACCATGCCTAGCTCTCATTTTCATATTTGATAGCTTTGAGTCTTTCCTAGGTCACAGATTACAGAGCTTGGATGCATCTTTTGTAACTGATCCTATTTCTTTCACTCTTGTATTTTACTTCCTTCTATATTTCAGATGGTTACACAATTTTGTTTGCCTCTAAAGCTTTGGGGTTTTCCAGCAGTTCACTAAGTGTGTGTGTGTGTGGGTGTGTGTGTAGGAGGCAGCTCTGTTCTCTCCACCATCCCAGTTCTGACCCCTCCTCCCCCTCTTCCCCTATGGCAGCCTAAATTCTGTGATAGCAAAAGTCACGTGAGTTTCTCACATCATTTGAAACCTGAGAATTTAGCACTGTATGTGGCACCTGACAGACATCTGCCCAATGAATTGATGACAGATATCGCTCCCCTGCAGGGGTTTCCAAGAGTCTCCGCATTTTACTTCAGTGGAGTTTGTTTTATACTTCTGGAATTAAGCACAGGCTTCCTCATTTAAAAACCTCCCTGTTTAAAGACTGTTTGGACTTGGGAACTAGGTCCATTGCTTGTACTTACGACTCATTTCTCAGATTTAAAACAATGCAGAAATGGCCCCATGGAGGTTTCTGCTACAGCGTAGTGTTGAAATTTTGGCTGATTGTACTGCACAGTACAGCACTTTACTCTCGTGTTCTATTACATATTGCAGTACTGCCATGTAAGAGTTATACAAATAAAAGCAAAGTCATCAAGTTGGAGTTTCCTGTGACCATTTCTCTGTTCTGAAAATGGTAATGTGCCTAATACATGCAAGTCCTCATTTAGTGACCAAGTCCTTTAATAACCACAGGAACAGAACTTGGTCATTAAATCAGAAGGGTCTGTGGTTGTATTAGACCAACTTTTACCTCTTTGGTTACTTTGAGTTTCTTCAACTTTATATGTATACCTTTATGATGGATGTACTTTATTCACTGAGTCATTTAGCAGATATTTATCGTGCACTTATTATTTGCCAAGTAAAATTCAAGCATAGTTGAAAAGGCCCCTGATCTCATGGAGCTTTGATTTTTGTTGTTGAGAGAAAGAAAACGGAATAAATCACAGAAGTGTTAGTGATGAATGTGCTGACAAGGAGAGGAGCAGAGCCCTGTGAATGAGTGGTCCGGGGAACTGGAGTGGAGCTTTGGTGAAGACCTCTGTAAGGAAGAAGAACAAGCCAGTTATGCAGGTGTGAGGTGGAAGAGCATTCCAGGTAAGGTCCCATGACAAGAGCAAGAATAACAATTTCAAAGAAGTCCATGGCAACTGGGGCATACGAAACAAAAGAAAAATGAAAGCTTTGAACATTATTTGAAGGTGGGTGGTTTGGTATCAAAGCCACCATTTTTTGGTGATAGGGGTGCTGTAAAGGTAAAATGAACAGTTTTCATCATGCAAACACAAGTTTGGGGTTTTTATTATAGAAGGCAAAAGATTAAAAATTAACTCTAAATCTTAGTCCATCTTAAACATTAACATTCATAAAGACAAGGAAACCTTGTACCTAAGTTTAAGGTATTTTATAGACAGTCTTTAAGAATGGGCCAGTGAAAAATGATAAGGAAAAAGGAAGAAAAAATTTTACTGCATCCAATCCAAAATGGATTCACAGGGGAAGGTCTTTCTTCTTGAAAGCAATTATACTTTACAACATGTTTTTCCCCTGGTGTTTCAGCTTCCCATGATGACTGACTTCATTAAAACAGACAGGAAACAGAATTTTCCATGATGTGCTGGTAAAATTATACCTTCTGATCTGCAACTGATTGTTTTCATAAAAACGAAACAAAAATAAAACACAATGTAGCACTATATGAGAAGATCAATGCTTGCACACTGGCCAAACTTAGAAAGAAAGAAAACAAAAAGAAGCATAACAAAGCTGCAATGCATTGCTTTATTTGTCACATTTTATTGACAGAGAACATAAAATTAGGATAAAACAGCTAAATTTAATAACAAACCAGAGAGCTACTTCAGGGAAAGCTCATTGCAACTTTATCCATGTATTTCTCTGTGTGTGAGACACAGAAAGAGAGACAGAGACAGAGACAGAGAAACAGAGAGTGAGAGAGAGAGAGAAAGCCAGGTAAGTGATTTTCTTATTCTGTTACTGTTTTCCCTATTTTTAAAAGTGGGTTACACATGATTACTGAGACCATATCTCAAGAATAATGATGTGATGTAGTTTTCATGAAAATGAGATGAATAACTAAATTGCCATTGTACCTTCTCTGCTTTTCCATAAAATAATAATAGTAATAATAATAATAATAGAAAAATACTTCTTTGTAGATGTGAGGATAATTGGATTCCAGTCTAGGCTCTACTTCCAAGAATGAGTCTTTGGCTAAGATTTTTTCATTTGTAGCTGGGAAAATTGTGATTAAAATATCCACAGTGAAGTTTTCCTTATTTTGAGGTTCTTTGATGCTTCATTCATATCAGTTTTCCATATTTTCATCATGAGTTTTGATAATATAACCATTGGGATACCTGATTTATCTCCCAAACAATGTAACCAAAGGAAGATGGAAATAGATGAAATACAAGAATATACCAAAGACCCTATTAAGAGATTGTTTCCAAAGAATGAAAAGGCTTTATGTTTATGAAATCATTTTTATCTCTTGTCACCACAAAGAGGACATGAAGTTATTGTTGGAATTATAGGTGTGCTTGGTCTGTTGGAGTTTTGTTCCCCGAGTGTGGTGTGTGGTCCATAGCAGCAGTCTCACCCGGGCAGTTGTTGGAAGGACAGCTCTCCTGCCACTGCTGCACCTTCTTGACTGGGGTCTTCACTACAACAGTCTTGGGTGCATCCTTTACACTTTGAAATGTAAGAAACCAGAGTTTAGATGACTGGCTAATAAGGATGGTAGGAGCAAATTATTCTTTCTAATCCCAAAGTGAATAATGTCATTGCAAGCTTCCTCGTTTCAGCACACTGGCTGCTCTTGATTCACAGCTTGCAATTGGACTTTTGAGTCACATATAAAACCTTGTACCATCTTCAACTTCAGAACTGAGTTGGCAACCCCATTTCCCTACCAGGAGTTACCCTCTAATATTTCAAAGTGTAACTCATCTAGGGATGAGCATAGTTTTAAGAAATGCCCATTCGGAACCTCAATTTTTCATTGGAAGTATACAAAATGGAAAAGCAATTGGTCCACTTTTTAAAAACAAAAATGCAAAAAATTCAAAATGATTTCAGGGCATATAGGCCTATAACTATACGCCTATATGCCCTGAAAGAGACTTATTTTTAGTCTATTCTTGGGGTCAGTGTGCAATGGGCTGGCTGAGCAGTGATTGTCTGGGGTAAATTTTTCTTTTTCAGTTATTAGGGCCTGAAATTGAATAGGTGATTTTTGTACCTCAGAAGGTAACTTCACCATAGCAGTAAAAATGAGCCTCCCGGGATGCTGTTTGCTGCTCATTACAGCTGAGGTCTGCTGTGTGGCTCTGGCAGATTAGACGTACTTTTACTGTATCACGTGGATGCTTCTTTCTCAGAGAAAAATGACCAGCAAATCTCAAAAGATTGCATAAAAGCCATGCCCCTGACTTAAACAGGAGCAAACCACACACCACACAGTGCAGAAGAAAATCTTATTGGCAGGAAGTGGGAAATCTGAAGTCACCAGGGCAATATTTGAATTGGATGACAGCAGAAGTCAACAGATCTCAGAAAGCAGCTCTAACAGTTGAGTAGGTCTGACAAAGGGTGCATTGTGAATTGAAAGAGCTCATTTATAAAACCATAAGCTGCTTTGATAAACCTGTATAGGAGAGGGGCTTTTCAAGGAATAGGAAATCCCATTGATAAATATTTTGAGTTTGAGGCTCTAATAATAATGCAATACATGTAACTCTGTGTCCTTTATAGATGATACATTAGGGAAGAAATAAAGAAGAAAGAGTAATCCAGAACAGTTGGTTAATTTATGTTCATATGATCATAGGATTGACTTATGTTAGGCTTTCATTACACATTAGGTTCCCTAGAACACACTTCAGAGGTAGGCTGGATAATCCATTTATTATACACATTACTGATTTGAGACTATATTTGGGTTTCTTGAATTATAGGGCATTTCAACTTTTGATACATGAGAACATGTAACAGAAGGTTATAGAAAGATGTAAGATACAGACAAAATTAAACTACCAAGTTTAAAGTAGATCCTCAAATAAACCAAAACCTAGGTCACCCTATATTGCAAATGCCCATTTGCCTAGCAACCCAAGTTGAGATGTGTAGGTTCTGAGGTTTTCCAGTCTATTGTGCAAATGCAGAGAAGTTATTCATACAAAGGAATATCAACAGATATGTTCCTAATGAACTGGCCTTAGGCTGTCCACCCACGTGCAATATGAAAGGGAGAATGTGCTGAGGGTATACCCGACTCTTTAGTGTGTTTTCATTTGCTCAACAAGTCCATCTGAAACGTAAGCCAGCATTTAAGTAAATAAATGAAGCAGACACCTTGTCCTAGGAAAATTTATAGTCCATAAAGTAGAGGTGTATGTGTCAGGCACTGTGCTTGTCATGGGTAATGTAATGAAGAAGGATGTAGACAGAGTTTCTGCCCTCAAGGAGCTCCTAGATAATTAAGGTAAAAGGCACAAAAGATTTTTACAGATACATAGTATTGTGATAAGGATTTACTTCTGTATTCTGCAAGCAAAGAGTAGTAGAGTTATCTGACACAAAGTAAGACAAGGGACAGAAAAATCTCTTTAAAAAATTCCAGTATGAAAAACTGTGATGGATGAAGCAAGAGATACAGAGCTAAGGAATTCCTAGATTTTTAGGGGCCCTTTTTCCAAACTGTGAAACATATGCATAGATGCGGATACTTATTGCCTGCGCTTAAAACAAGTCTTTCTCACTGGTGCCCTGGGAGTTGAATGAGGCAATCATTTCTTTTGATTTCTTTGGCTAGGAAGGGAGGATTTTTGGACCTTTCCCCAGAAGGTTGTTTTCTACATTCATCACCTTGTGTGACAACTTGGCCATGTCACTAGCAAACACTGATTTAAGCAGGAAACGTTGTGCTGGATGTAACCAGATCACGGGGACTATTCCTTTGGGCTGTTTCCATCAGGATAATGGAAGGCTGAAGTGGCTTGTTTTTGTTCCCTCTTTCAAAAATGCTCCTGTCTGCAGCTCGGGGAATCTTTTTTTTTTTTTTTAATTTTATTTAAAGAGAAAAAAACCTCAACCAAACAAAACAGAAAAATGGTAGCAACAACACAGAATTCCAAATGGAAAAAAATAAAAGAACAAAAAAAACCCCAAACAAACAAGCAAACAAACAGACAAAAAACCCCAAACAACAACAACAAAAAACAAAAACACTAAGAAATTGCCATTTGATACATTACATACTCTAATCATTGGAAATAGTTGTTCAAGTTACAAAATTAAAGCACACAAAATGGATATTCAAACAATGAGACTGTTAACAGTTCTGCTCAACAATCTAACAAAAACAATAGTATGGTCATCTGTCTTACACACTTAAACATACATGCAATTATATCCTTTAGAGCACTTTCTTTTCCTCTCTTTTTTACAGTAGCAATTACACATTTTGAGTTTTATTACTCCTACAGTTCTTATTGCTTTTTACACTAGAGACACAATGTGATATTTATAAGTATGATTCTTATTTATTTCACTAATGAGGATAATCTCAAGTTGTCTCCATTTCCCTATGAAGGCCTCAAGATCATCCTTTTTATAGCTGAGTAGTATTTCATTGTGTAAAAATACCACATCTTTTTCATCCACTCTGCATCTTGGTTGTTTCTAAGATTTAGCTATTACAAATTGGGCTGCTATAAACATAGGTGTACATATATCACTGTGATATGAACTTTTCAGTTCTTCTGGGAAAATACCCAGGAGGGGAATAGCTGGGTTGAATGGAGCTTCTAATCCTAGTCTTCTGAGAATGCTCCATATTGATTTCCATAGTGGTTGCACCAGTCTGCACTCCACCAACAGTGAAGCAGTGTTCCTTTTTCCCCACAGCCTCGCCAACATTTGTTATCAGTTGATTTCTTGATGGCAGCTATTCTTTCCAGAGTGAGATGAAATCTCAATGTTGTTTTAATTTGCATTTCTCGAATGACCAGTGATGGTGAACATTTCTTCATGTATTTGTTTGCCATTTGTATATCTTCATCTGAGAACTGTGTGTTCATTCCTGGAGGCAAGTATTACTCTGATACCAAAACCAGAGAGAGACCCAACCAAAAATGAGAACTATAGGCCAATCTCAATAATGAACATAGACACAAAGATTCTCAATAATACTAGCAAATAGAATGCAACAAATCATCAAGAAGATTATACATCATGACCAAGTGGGGTTCATTCCAGGAATGCAGGGATTGTTTAACATATGCAAATCAATAAATGTAATACACCACATCAACAGCCAAAAACAAAAACCACATGGTCATCTCAATAGGTGCAGAAGAAGCTTTCGATAAGGTCCAACACATGTTCATGATAAAAACCCTTCAGAAACTTGGAATACGTGATGTCTACCTCAACATTATAAAGGCCATCTATGACAAACCAATAGCCAATATATACTAAGTGGACAAAAACTGAAAGCTTTCACTTTAAAATCAGAAACAAGACAAGGATGTCCACTATCATCACTCCTATTCAATATAGTTCTGGAAACACTAGCCAGGGCAATCAGACAAGAGAAAGAAATAAAATGAATAAAGATAGGAAAGTTCGGGGAATCTTAAGACTCTCAAGTAACTGTTAAGTTTTCTTTAGAATGTGTAGATTTTAAACA